>JAVCKT010097859.1:0-11264 GCA_032273925.1 Rhynchotus rufescens
CCAGCTTGGGCAGGAAGGTTGGACTTGATGATCTCTAGAGGTCCCTTCCAACCTTAAAGATTCTGTGATTCTGTGAACAATGGAAATACTGGAAATTAACAAAGGAAATACTGAAGACAGGTTTTATCTGTATCTCTATGAATTGCAGGTTTCATCTGTAGACATACCCAAGCAAATTCTAAGCCCACATTTGTGATAAAAGTAGTTTAGCTGTAACATAGATCTTCACTATCATCGCCATCTCACTGGGATGTATTGGCACAGAACTGCAGCATAGATGTGCAGGCGTGAGGCTCTCCAAACAGCCTCACAAAGAGAGTGGTTCACTACTGTTGAATAAGGTGAATTTTACAGTGACAAAGGGAAATCAGGATTCCTAAAGCAGTAACAAGAGTGAACTTTTTCTACCTGTAAAACCATGAACCCAAAATACGATGCTGGAAAGTTGAGTTGATGGAGAAGGAAATGGGATGTTCTCCATCCATAGGTGTGAAAGTCACTTCATGCCCCTCCATATAAATGTACCACAAAGAATACTTGGTACAAAGGAGACTGTTGGAGTACTAGTGTTCAACAGCTAACTGGAAAGATAATAAATTAAGATTTATAATAACCTAAAGAAGTGATGATTCAGATGTTTCCATACGTGTAAGTATTGTAAGCCATCATACTTTCCATCAAACAGTGCGTTTTGTTTCCATATGCTGCCCTTGGTCAGTGATTCCCATCAGATGTTTACCAGCTTTGGACTGAATACCGTGAGAAACTATGAGGTACTGAAACTCCATATTCCCTGTTACTCATTACAGTACCTTCTTTAGTGCTCTACAGATAAGTACTTTCACAGGCTGCCCCTTGGGCAACACACTGCTGTGTGATACTAAATCTGCAGCCTTCCAGACTCTGAGGTGTGAGGTCTCTATAGCAGAGCCGTGAACAGGCAGCACATGTTTACAGCGAGAGCACGCACCTACACGAGCTCCTAAAGCACTCAGCTTGGGTTAGTAACGCTGTGTCCACATGGGAAAGTGATTAGCTGGGCTGACTTGCTTTGATGTTTTGCAGCCTTTACGTTGTGGGGAGGCTTCTGGCTCTCAGAAGGAACAGTGGAAAAGGACAGAAGAGGCAGGATCAGGCTAATGTTCTGCTATTAGGGAAGAATCAGAGCTGCTAGCCACAGAAAAGCAGTGAGACGCACCACCTAAAGAGACACTATGAAAGAGTAAAATTTGTATGTGCTACGGGTGTACAAAGGTGTCTCCCTGTCCTGTTCCAGGGGTTTTGAACGTACTGCTCTCAAATGGCTGTATGTGTCTGCCAGCTAAACCTTTGGGAGTCCAGAATTCCCAGTGATTTCCATGGGAGTGTTGCAGTTGATGGAATGCGGATTCAGGGACCTTTTGTTACGTGGCCTTGTTCCCCATTGCATTCAGAGTAGACTAGAGCAGAGCATAGTGCCTGCATAGCTGGATTTCTATCCATGTCCCTGACCCACCTGCTTTTCTGGTAACGCTCTAGTTCTGCATCGTTAGTCATGGATCATTCTTCTTTTTCCCCCCAAAGTCTTCATCTATTTCAGCGCCCTTTTCCCCTGCCTTTTGATAGGTGGATCCCTTCTGAGCAGGAATATGTTTATGCAGATGCTGTTATCAGCTGTTCTGTCTCCTCCACCTCCTCCCAATCCTTCTTGTTATTTTATCCTTTTACCCAGTTATTATCAGAGAGTGCTAAGGTTTCTAATAAAATTCATCTGTTAAAGCCAGAATTAAAATGGTAGCAAAATCATAGAACCATAGACTCCACCATGGTATGATGGGAAGCAGAGGTGCTTTATTAATGAGGAAGGGCACTGTATGACTAACACATTACGGTTCTTAAGATCCATAGGGAGATCGCATGGCTTTGCAAATCAAAAGAAATCTAGTGTTTTATAGGATGCTTCACACAAGTTAAAATGCAGCGCTTTAAAGAAACCAGATCCTGCCCCAAGGCTGTTATTTTTAGACACATGTGAGATCAATAGTTTGTTATTCTTTTCATGAAAGCAGCTTGACTGAACTTCAGAGGAGGTTACAGTGCCACAGCATCTCAGATGGGAGGTTTCATCCCCCCTCTTGTAAATTCATGCATGGTTTATGCCTTGGGTCATGGGAATTTATCCCTTCCTCATTGATGAATTTTACTTCTGTATATTGCACCTCTTAAAATCTTACTACTGTTTTGCTTAAAGAATGTCTTGTGGCAGAGCTCTATATTCTGCTTGTTCTTCCAGGAAAGAACTATTTTTTGCTTTTTAAAAAATTTTATGTGCAGTTTCAGCATAAGCAGCTATTGCAGCAGCTGGGGGCTGGTGAGGGATCACTCAGCTCTGCATTACTCTTTTAACTTAGGAAATGTTTGCAGTTGCGTTGAATAGTCAATTGAGTGGTTCAGTTGCTTTAATGCAGTTGCACCATGGGCTTTAATGCTGCTAGATCTAATTTTTCACTAGTTCGAAGCAAGTAAAGCAACTTTTTTTGGATGCATCCATGTCCACATTTTGAAAAAAAGAGCTGTAATTATGTGTACTTTGACAGTATGAAAACATTTATTTTCAGTATAGGTTTAAATAAACTCCGAAGGGGTCAGACTCCAAAGAACAAGGAAATATGGTTCTTCAGAAGGAAATGTAGTCCATAGGCTAAATCCAGGGAATTTATTGGCACAGGAAGTCATCGAAAAAGAGGGTCTGGATTGTGTATGTATGTTGTATGTTTAAAGTATTTAAGTAATTAAATTCTCATTAAGCAAGGTATAAAAAGATTCAGATAATAAAACCTGATGTTTCTCATCACAAAGGAGGTTGGTTACTTGCTGCAGGGAAAAAGTTTAATAAGATTATGGAGTTTAATAAGGGCTTGATCTAACTTCTGTAGAGACCAGAAACTTCTGACTTTCATGGACCTAATGTTTTTCTGGCTCTCACATGCCTCAGTTTAGAATGTGAAGCATGAGTTGTTGATCAAGGCCAATGAGCAGATTTCATGAGTTTTTTTTTTTACTAACAATGAATTCCTATGCTTTTAATAAATAACTGAGGAATCACCTTCAAATTTGGAAGTGTTTTGCCAGCCCCCTTAGAGAAATACTTTTTTATTTATGTCCACTTTGTAGTATCATAGAAGCAAAGCTTTGTTTATGTCCAGATTTTGAAACATAGCCTCTGATATGACTGCAGGCATCATTTATTATTGGTTTCAACATATCCAAGTTGGACTTGATTGCACCAGTTGAACAGGAACTTAAGGATCATTTCTCTGCTTAAAATGAGAAAACGAGACTTCAATAAGTTTCTTACACTAACACATCTGCCTCCCCACCAGGGGGTCAGTATTACATTTAGTATATGTGAATAGTTAAAAAAAATACAACTTTCATACTCAGATATGGACTCAGGAATTTCCCCTGACTGTTTCCAGAAGCAAACGAGTGAGAAGAAATTGCTCTGCGTGTGCTAAAACTAAGGAGCTCTGGCAGTTGGAGCAGCTTTTGCTATTCGTTGATTTACAGATTAATCAGTTGTATTGCTGAAAGGGATCGTTCTGAACGTGTCATGACCTCCTGTGCTGTACGGGCAAAGAATTTCGGTTGTTACTATCCTGTGGTTCAGGAAGATGGTTTGTACTTGCAAAGAACCAAAAGAAAGTCCATATATTGCATAAAAATGTAATAGCACGATACCATCAGACTGGATGATTCTCATACTTCAGTTATTTCATTTGCAGATGTCTGAAAGAGAGGCCAAATGATAATAAAAGGTAGTTTTGTCTGAACTCTTAATTAATTTCTATTGAATTGCTTTTAACTAAACGCCATCTTATAATCTGTTTTTTCATGCATGTGGCATCATTTGTTTTGCTTGAGAAAGCTAAATCACTTGGCCAAAGGTAGAAGCCACAGACAGGGAAGGGAGTGCGTCCATCCAGAGGGCAGTTCAGATCATAGGAATAAATGGCCTTTTCTGGGACAGAATGAAGAGCCCAGCAATGAGGCTCTTAATTTAGATACCTTACTTTATGTCTAAAATTAGATGGGGTAACTTCAGGCAATAGTACTTTGGATACAGAGAACTGGAATGTGTTCTCCTGCAGCAACTACAAGGCATTAACAGTTCTCACAGTGTTTGTTAGTGATTCTTTTCTCAGTTCCTGGTTGGAACAGAAATCTCATGATTTTTTTGCTAGGTATTATGCTGTGTTAAATACTGTGTTGGATACTTGCTCATGATGTACTCTAAATTATTTGATCAAAGTAAATATTGTTCTTTTGCAAACTGTCAGGAGTTTTAACATAAAGACCCAACTATTTAGACTTTAATCATAAAATTAGACTCTGAAGAAATAGTTGTTTAGTTCAGCTGTGTTTAGATTAATGATACGGCCCATATATTTTTTCAAATAAAGTTTTGAGGGGCTTTTGATTTAGTACTGCATGATGTCCTGATTAAACAGTTGTACTCTACAATATAAATAGAGCACATGCAGAATGAATTAAAAATTGGCTGACAGAGCTCAAAAAGTAGCCATTTTTGGAGAACGACCAGAGAACATGTGTGGGTTTCTCTACAGTTCGCAGGCCTGCAGCTGTTCTGTATTTACATCAACAGTGTAAGGATGGTATGAGGGTTTTGAAGAAGTAGTATAGGCTTTGTTGCTCAGGCCCGTTCCATCAAGGAATGTTTAATACGGCAAAATGTGAAGTTAAATGTATAGCAATGAGGAATGCAGCACATGTGTACAGCGTGGGGTGTGGACAGCCCTGCCCCTGGAGAAGGACAGATGTTGTCCCAGGGACACCTGTAACGTGCTGCTAACGCAGCCCTGCTCCCTGCCCCGCGCGTGTAGAG
This sequence comes from Rhynchotus rufescens, assembly GCA_032273925.1. NCBI lineage: Eukaryota > Metazoa > Chordata > Aves > Tinamiformes > Tinamidae > Rhynchotus > Rhynchotus rufescens. The sequence goes on from JAVCKT010097859.1 coordinate 4,886, forward strand.
GATGGGCTGGAAGGAGCTGCGGGTCCCTGTCTGCCTCAATTCCCTTGTGTAAAACCAGAGCATACTGGAGAGGAAGGGACAAGGAAATAGTAAGGAAAATATTAAGGAAAATGGTGCTTTTCCAGTTCTTCCAGAGGAAGTCAGTATGCTGACAGAGCTGCAGGGCTGGGATGTGCTCCTGGTCCCCAGATACTGACATGACGGAAGAGCTCAGGAGACTGTCTGTTAGCTTGCAGCTTGCTTTGCATGATGTTGTAAAACACACTATTGGCATTGAAGGCAATGGAGATAGTTTTATTTCTTTATAAAATATCAATGACCAGTTACTGGATAGTACATATTATTCCTACTAAGGTGTTGCATGTATTTGTGGCATATATACATGAAGGAGAGGAAGGTAACTGAGCATAGCTAATAGGGGTGATTCTTCACTTTATTCAACACTTGTTAGATACACTAGGGACATTGTGCTCAGTTTGGAGCCTCCCAATGCAAGAAAGGGGTTTGTAAAGTAGAGTATGTCCCCTGTAAGGCCACCAAGGTGACTAGGGGCCTGCAGCACCTGCCCTGTGAGGAGAGGCTGAAGGAGCTGGGCTTGTTTAGCCTGGAGAAGAGATGGCTTTGTGGGGACCTCAGATAATTTTTAATGTGGAAAAATTTGAAAGGGTACAAAAAATCCAAAACAATGATTTAAAAACTGAAAAGATGCCTTATATTGACATGTGTAGATCTCCAGTTCCATGCTGTAAAATATGTATTTACAAACAGATTCAGTAATGCATATAATTCACTCAATACATGCTTTGACAAATGAGTACATAGGAAGAACCTGCACAGACACATATACACAGAGAGACATCTCTGGTAAATGTGTCCTTAAAATGAAACCCATTCCCCCAAATCCTGCATACTGTTAATAGTAATCATTTTCATATTTCATTATCATTTATAGTAATTATAGTTGATAGCAATATACTACTATATTACTATAGATTTTAGAAATAGATATAACTATAGATTATAGAAATCATTTTCGTATCAAGTATTTTCATAACATCTTTCCTTTTCGGACTTGAAAGTACTTTAAGAATTATATAGCTAACAAAGAGTTAATTCTGAGCTCGCTGGTGTCCCTTAGCCTTTAATGACTGAGATTTGGCAGCTCAGAGATAAAATCCTGGAGGAATCGTGTCCGAGCAGCCCCTGGGGGCTCCAGAAGTTCAGCTTCCAGGGCCCCTGCTGGGACACCCAGACTGCGGCACCGGCGCCGCCGGAGAGGCGTCACCTGCGGCCTGCTGCCCAGCGCAGCCGTCCCAGCGCCTGCTCCTGTCCCGGCCACACAGCCACGCCAGCCACCCGTGGGGCTCGCAGCCTCCCTTGCCCCAGTTCGGAGCTCGGCTCCGGAGCCATCCCCGTGTGCGTCAACAGCAACCCGAGCTCCTTCCCGCTCCGTGCCGCGCTCCCCACGCGCCTCGTCCTTGGGGCCCGTGAAGTGGGCACACGGCGTGCGTACACGTTGAACGGGCACATCCCCAGTCTGCGGTTACCTCTGCAGGAGCAGGCAGAAATTCTGGCACTCAGCCCCTCTCACGCGCAGCATTGGAACTGGCTTGAGCGCAGAAATGTAGCAACAGGATAGGAATAAATAAAACCTGCCACTGCACTAGGCTGAACTGAGCAACGTGCAAACACTGCGTTACAGGAAACTGCTGAAGGGCAATAAGTTAAGAGGTATTATCGAGACTACCTTTTAAGTTGTTATTCCATTAAAGTGGGCATAGGCTTCTATCAAAATCTCGTGCCTATTCTTTTGTTGTTTGGATGTGAAAAACAGGAATTCTATTGCACATGCAGACTGGCATTAAATTGTGTTTGTTCATGTGAGTAGGGAAAAGGAAACAGCTTTTTACATAAGTGATGGCCCCTCTAAAACATTCAGGAACTGTCAGAAGCTGGAGGGTGTTTGGAGCGTGGAGTAGGTGCCTTTTGTTGCATATATCTGTTAACCTTATTCAGTAATTCTCAGATTATCTTTGGATAAATAGGAGTCATGTGAGTGCATCACAAAATCCATGACATCCTTGGAGGACCTGTTTAACAAGAGGAACAGATCTGCAGGGGACAGGGCCAGCCCCGCCAACGACAGCAGGACACATGCTGGCATTTTCAGGACTTCGATTGAACGTTAATTGCAAACACTCATTTTTGTTTGTTATAATTGACAGAATTGCACACACAAAGCTGTTAGAGTCATAATTTGATTACAGTGTCTTTGGCCTAAAGTGCGTAAGTACTTGGGCTGTGGGGAACCCTGCGCCATTTGGAGGCAGCAGAAATAATGAATTTAACTTGACACAGCTAAGACTACAGCTCAGCTAACTCCTGTGCTCTCATATCTGGTTTCTCTCAGTCTTTGCACTGTATTTTCACTGAAGTGCGGATACAATGGTTTCTCTTTCCAGGGATGATCACTATGGGTGAAAGTGGCCTATACAAAGCAATGGGCACGGTGGTTTTTTCCAGCAAAGTTATGTGTGCCATAAACAGTGCGTCACTTTTGCAGAGGACTTTTGCACAGCGCTGCCCTCTGACTCCTAGATTAAGACTAAAAGTCTAAGGAATTATATTAAACCATGACAGAGTTTGCAGGCACTAGTGGTCGGTTATTTACAGTGTTAAATTGTCTCTGTCGCGTTTTTGGTCAGGGCCAGCCTTACCTGTGTCTTACAGTCTTACTTACCTGTGTTGTGTCTTGCCTTATCAACTGTACATCTAATTTGTCCATTTTGTAAATAAACGAGAGCTTGGACAACAGCGCTTCTAGAAGACTTTGGAACCCAGTAAAGCAAACTCATGTGCTGTCTACTGAGCCACGCTGGCAGGGATACAGAGTGCTATGGGGCCTCCTTACCCTGCTTACATCCAGTATTCTAATTTAGGTTGTAGTTCCTCCAAGATTTGCGCTGAGCTGTTTTTGAGCAAACGAGCAAGTTGTGCACACCATGACAAAGGCCCTGTTCCATTAGCCACATGCTAGAGGGTACGATGGGCAGAGAACCTCCATTATGTAACGAACAGGCGCTCCACTCTTCTAAGGAGCTGTAGTACATCATGCACAAGGTCTTTATTAATCCTCAAGATGTAACCAGTTTCCCTTTTTTATATGTATTTATTTATGTGTGAGTGAATTTCAGAGAGTGACAGACATCCTTGAATTCCATTTAATGCTTAAGAAACATAATATTTTAGTTATACAGTATGATACAGAAAAACAATCTGCTTTTCTTAAATGTTAACCATAATAGGACAAGGGGCAATGGGTATAAGTAGAAACAGAGGAAGTTCCATGTCCATGTGAGGAGGAGCTTCTTCACTGTGAGAGTGCCAGAGCCCTGGAACAGGCTGCCCAGGGAGGTTGTGGAGTCTCCTTCTCTGGAGGTCTTCAAAACCCACCTGGATGCCACCCTGTGCCACATGCTCTAGGTGTCTGTGCTGGAGCAGGGGTTGGACTAGATGATCGCTAGAGGTCCTTTCCAGCCTCAACCTTTCTGTGATTCTGTGAAAAACTTTGGACTCATCAAAAGCCTTCTGGATATAATGTGATGCTTAGAGATGGCTTTGTGGTTTATTTTTTGATTCTGATGGTTAATAATTAACAACAAAAATAGAAATAATAGTAACAATTCAGGACCTGTTAGAATTCTAAGATATACTTCTGTTGACTTATGTACAATGTACGCAAAACGGTCTGATGTCTTATGAATTTTGACTTATGTACAACTCTACAGTATGCAAAATTATTGGCTAAATATGCTCAGATTTCCATAGACATGTTCATCACATTACACACTGCTGTTCCTTTAAGCATGTGAGCCCAGTCACAAATGCACTGCCCTTTACTATGAGGAACACTTCTAAGAAGTAACTGCTAATTTGACCCAAAGTGTTCATGGGCAACACGCAGAGCAAAATAACAATTATAAAAAAAAAAAAAAAAAAAAAGAATTAAAAGGACAATAAAAGTATAAATGTAAAAGGAACAGCTTATCTACCAGATGTGCCATTCACTCTTCCTAAAGGGACTACCATATGTTCAGTCTATATGTCATGATTCATGCAAATCTGATTAATGTTTATTTCTAATTAATCCCAAATGAATTTAATCAGGATGAAAAATGCTCAGAGCAACATCCCCAAACACATTATTTAGCCTTTTTTTTCACTTTGACAGTTCCAGATGATGTTTTGCACTCACCTGGCTGCCATAATGTGTTAAAGCTTTTATTTTTTTGAAGGATTTCTACAAGGAAAATGAATGCAGTATTAATATAAGAAAACAAGAATGGTGATGATGTATCAGACCAAAGGGTCGTGTCTTCAGCAGTAGTTATCAGGCTAAGGCCAAGCTGATGTGATGCTTCCCCACAATACTCTTTTGTTCTCCAGTTCTTTGTGGTTAAGAATATTTTATGACCCTAAAAGGATTCTCCAAAATCCGTCATAGGGAGTTGTAGTCTTTCATTTTGTTCATTTGTGTATTTGGGGGCTGCAGTAGAACTGGAATTTCTGAACCACAGCAATTGTGATCCTGGTCACGGAGAAGGTGCTGTTGGTTGTCAGCTCCGGCTGTCAGGCTGGTGCCTGTCTGGGCTGATCTCCAGGAGCTCAGCAGCCGCGTGGCCGAGCCCACCGCTCTTCTCCACGTGTTACTTGAAAGCTGTCCCTAGATAGTAACCACTGCGGGTGAAATAATTGCCTGCTCTGGGGTTTGCCATTAACAAGGAGGCCTTCTTTGGGACTGGCTAGTCCCAGGGATGACTCTTCACACTGAAAAAAAAAAAAAAAAAAAAAAAAAAAAAAAAAAAATAAAATCCAAGCATAATTCCATTAAATCAGTGAAACATGAAAAATAAATGAAGTGGCCTACACTTATTTTTAGAGGAGCTAGAGTGTTTCGTTTGTATTTGTTCTTATAATGGTATGGCTGCATATTTGTATTTTTTGTGCTTGTAAGGAAGAAATGTAAACATCAGATTTTTTCAGCTATTGTATATGATGTGCTATGTTATGGTCTGAAATATCCTGGATTACTACCAGGCAACATGTATACTCGCAGTGAAATGGGACATACATGTCTCTGGATCCAGGTTTTACAGACATTCTGGGATATCAGGCCTTCTGGTGCTGTCACGTTTCCTTTTATACATCGCAAAACTCAGACTTTCATTTTGTTTAGTCACACTTGGTATTTAAGTATGTTTACTTACAGGATTTCTTTAAGGATTTTAGGTGGACTTGACATTAACAAGCTGCATTGGAGAAGGCTGATTACACAGTGATCATGATGAAAACTGTAAGAACAGAATGCTCAGAAACATCAATCTACCTTAATTGTCATTATCCTCCACAGCCTTTACAGTTTCCTGAATGTAAAGAAGTATCAGTCTTCTTATTTTAGGGGTAAATACACTAAGTTTTTAAAAAGGCAATAATTTTAATGTGTCATTACACCTTTGTCCTGATTTTCAGACATATGGAGCAACTGCAGTTCAAGCTGAATTCAAAAGAAAGGACCAAGCTCAAACAGACCCAGTGAGCTGCGATTAAAACCACTGTGCTCCAAAGAAATCCGTTCGCCATGGTGTAGCACTAGGCCTGTTGGACGGTTGTATTAAGAGATTTTCAACTCATCCAAATTAGCAGGACACAATATTGACAAAACTGACTGCGAAAAGGTAAATATTCTGAGATAGGAGTACATAGTGATGTGAGTCAAAAGCTAACTAAGAGACAAGGGCAAAAAGAAAGAAATGGCTAATTTTATTAAGCAGAGATGAAAATGCATTTCACAATAAGTGCACAGTAAATGGTTGGTATTAATTAGAAAGGAGCCAGCAGCAGAAATTCGTATTAATTAGAAAGGAGCCAGCAGCAGCGTTTACAGATGAGTTATTTTTACCAGTCAGTGTGAGACAAGACTTTAAAAGAAGCAGCCTTCCTCTCTATAAGGGAGTGGGTATCAAAATGCCAAATACTGTGGTTAATGACATACTGGAAGGAAGAGAATATTTTATAAACACATTAGAGGGTTGTAAGTTAACTGTATCATCTCAGAGGAGGGACGTGGGCATTACCAAGAAGAGCTCTGTTCAGTTTGCAGTAAGGAAAATGATGAGATGTTGGGAAACATTGACCGGTATGAAAAATGGCTCTGGAGAAAGGAGGCTAATATATAATTCCGTGCCAGGCCTTTTCTGGAATATTGCCTTGCAGCCACCCCGGTCTGAGAAGGGGTATCCTGGAACTACAGAAGGCCGGAGAAGGGTTGCATTTAAAGAACGAAGGAATAAATAAGGGGAAGCTCTGCAGCTCGGCGGCT
>JAVCKT010097860.1:0-11264 GCA_032273925.1 Rhynchotus rufescens
CCGGCGCGGCGCGGCGCCGCCGGGGCGCGGCGCATGGCGGCGGCGGCGGCCGGGAGCATCACCACGCTGCCCGCGCTGCCCGACGACGGCGGCAGCGGCGCCTTCCCGCCCGGACACTTCAAGGACCCCAAGCGGCTCTACTGCAAGAACGGCGGCTTCTTCCTGCGCATCAACCCCGACGGCCGCGTGGACGGCGTCCGCGAGAAGAGCGACCCGCACAGTGAGTGTCCCCGCGTGCACCTGCCCGGCGCCGCCGCGCTGCCCGCAGCCCCGCGCCGCGCCTCAACCCAGCGGCGTGCGGGGTCCGCCCAGGGGCGCCGAGAGGCTGCGGGAGCTGCTGCCCGAGGCTGCGCAACCCCCGTGTGCCCGGGCGCCCTGCGCGCCTGGCTGCGGCTCCGCGTTAGCGTCGTGCCTAGGGCTGTGCGAGCTCGTTTGCTGTCATCCACAACAGGTGGAGGGGCACTTTGAGCCTTGATACTGCTGTAATAAGTATGCTAAATGTATAAAAGTCAAAAGATTTTTTTTCCTCAGAATAGATTAACTCTGCTTATGAATAAAGAGTGCAGAAGTATTCCTAGAGAGGAGCATAGGCAGAGCTTATAACAAAGCACTGCCTATAGTAAGGCAACCTCTCTGGCTCACAGCAGGACAGTTACAGTTTTCTTCATTGCTTAAGCATCAATAAAACAAAACATATGGAGCATCCAGGACCCTCAATGGCTTCTGCGTGGCGCGGTGCCTAGTGCCTGCTGCGAGGCTGAGGGGCACCCACGGGGTTGCAGGTACGAAGGCAGCAGTCAGTGTGTTGTCCAGGAACAAATGCCCTTCTGCAGACTATGGGGCAGTTTGGCAGGATTCCCTATGGAGTCATTGCTGATGCAGCTTTGGGTTTCCTAATGCCCATGAAGTATTTACTTCAGAAGAGCTATGAGTTGCTCCCAGGTACCTGCCTATCCTTTACAATCATCTCTGCTGGTGTGAGAAAGCTTGTTGTAACGCGTTCACCGTGTCTGTGCACCGTGACAGGGCAGTGATCTGGCTGCAGGCTCTGAATGCAAAGAGCAGGGAAAAAGTCACAGGTTCTTATCCCATCCTGGCCCCCGAGTGGCAGAGGAGAGGGGGAGTGGAGGATGAGAGGAGACTAAAATCACAGAGACCAAGCAGAGGAGAAGCAGGTGAGGATGGGAAAAAAGGTGGCAGAAAACATGAGTCCTCTAAGAGTACTTTCCAGTTGGGGCATAAATGCCAAAATGTTCTCTTAGAATTCAGAAGAAAGATTGCAAGACACTGTTCCCGAATTCCAGCCCTGGCTCAGGTTATGGCTCAGCCCGAGGCCGTTTTACTTTGTCACTCTCTGTTAGAAACATTACATGTCTGATGGGCAGTGGTTACGATACCCGGGTAATTTTAGCATCCTTTATTAGTCTGAGCAAGCTGACAGGCTTTTAGACCTGCCCTACCTTCTTGCATTTCTCTGCTGCTGCTTTAATGGGAAACAATGTAGTTGATGATGTGTGGTTAGTAACAAAATAATATAGGTAATGCCAAAGCAACGTTTAAATAACAAATTATTGCACCTGGACTCTTCGTACCTTGATACCTGAAACAAAGCTTCAATTTGCCATATAAATAAGGAGTCTGATTTTAAAACTCTCCAGTCAGTGAATGTGCATTATCCAGTTGGTGCTGGCAACTGTAGAGCAGTACATTCAGCCTGGTGGAGGCTCCTGTGCCTGGGAAATGAGGGGATCCTTACAGGAAATAAGTCTCATATAGCAAGTGTTGCCTCACCTTGAGACGTAGCTGTGAGAGTGGTTTGGGTGGGTGATGCTAGGGGACACAGCGTAAGGGTCATGTCAGGCTGGAGCAATGCCTCCAGGTGTTGTTACTGCTATCAGGTTCTTCTGTCATTCAGTTCTTGGCATTTTGTGGTGAAAAATGCCCATAATGGTGTGTGCTGTTGTATGTTTACCCTTAAAATATGAACCACAGATGATCTTAATATTCTTCCAGCCTGGCTACAGCTGCTCTGATTATTTTGCCCTGAAAGTTCTTGTTCTTCTTGGTCTTCAGGCCCCCTAGTTTTCCCTCCAACCACCTCTTTTCTTCAGTTGATTCTGCCAGGGAAATGCTAGTTTCACATTCTTAAGTCTTTCTAACATGGGTTTTGTTTTCCTGTTAAGCCTGTATTTATACCAGAAATGGCATTTTTTTTTCAAGCTGCTTTCCTGGTAGTGAATTATGTTTGAAAATCTTACCAGTGTCGGTGTTGCCTCGCTCTTTCCATACCATTCCCTTCGAGTTTCTCTGCTCTTTATAGCTTTTCCGTCATTTCTTCCTGGCCCTCCACTTTGTCTCTGTACATTTTGTTTCTTTCTGCTCTGCCCCTTTGGTGTTGCAGATCGCTAATATCCTTCCCCTTTTCTCTTTCTCCTAGTCTCCCTCTGAAACCCCTTTGTTTTCCTACTCTTGAATGGTGAACAGGGAACGGTGGAACAGGTAGAGGAAACTCTGGGTCCCGAAGCAGGGGTCCAGCTGCCTTCTGCTGCACAAAGCCAAGTGGCAGGGAGCAGCGTGGGTGCCCCCGAGCTTTGCTCCCTCTGCTCATCCTGCAGGAACGCCTTTCCTTCAGGAGTGGTGGAGCAGCGTGGGACAGGGGCCCGGGGCTGTCTCTGCAGCCTGCGAGCCGCAGGAGCACCCGAGCGAGCCGCTCGCCCGGCCCCAGCGCCCGAGGGGCAGCTGCGAGGGTCAGCCTCAGGCCCCCCTCCTCTATTTGCTCTCGGGCTGCTGTTTTTCTCTTTCCTGGAAGACTTCCCTTCTGAGAAGGGCGGGAATGGGCACTTGAAGCGCTGGCTTGGGTGCTGCGTGGCTGCCGTCCTCAGCAAGCGCGTGCAGGCGCGTGAACTGTGATCCGGGCAGCGCTGCTCCCAGCATCCCTGAAATCCCGGCAGGTCACGCTGGTGCACCACATGCCTGGGAAAGGCTGCTTGACGGATGAGAGGAAAAATCCTTTCCTAAACCAGATTTCAACGTGGAGAAACTATATCCCAGTTAACTCCTAATGCCTTTCTTCGATTAAATAAAGGAGGTTTTGTAAAATGATTTTGAGAAAAATGGCTGTAGAGGCTTTGGATTAGAAGTCTAACTAAGGGGCATTTAATAGAGATTCTTGGGGAAATACGATTTAATTTTAAAAAATAAAATTTGTTTAGGACATGATTTTTTTTTTTTTTTTTTTACTACTAGAAGTTCTTATTTTAGAAGGTAAACGGTCCTTTATGTTTCAAAGCAAAATCTAATCCTATAAACAGATGTTTTCACTTGCCCTGCCCTTTTTTTGCCCCCTTCTACGTATTGTGTTTCATGGGAGAGCTTGGGCTTTGACTGTTTTACGCCCAACGAGGTCACTTTACTGTATTCATAGTTTGGTCATTTGATGAAACGCTGGTTTATGTCCTGTCCTGCGTGCTGGCTGAGGCTGGCATCATGTGAGCTGGGGGACTATGCACGTTCCGTGGTTGCCTCTGTCCAGCCACTGCAGCGGAGCCCCCCTTTGGACCCACTTGAGGGTTTGCTGAGGGTTTGTTTTTTCCTTTGATAGGTATTTTTCAGGCAGGCAAGAAGCACAAGGTGCTTTTAAGGCTTATGTTATTTAAAATGGAACGAAAATAACTTTTTTTGAGGGGGTGAGTGGGATGGGAAAGGGGTGGCCAACTACTTTTGTTTCATCTTGTGGAAAAAGTAGAAAGGATCCAGTCTTTCTGTCAGGACTTTCAGAAGATCTCCAGAGGTGTCTGCTCCAAGAGCCTGGAGCGCCAGTGACGGGAAGGCCAAGGGAAGGGAACGGGAACGCCTGTGCATACGTTCTTGAAAGTGTCCAGGAGCACAGCTGGCTTCCTTCCTTGTCCCTCCTACTAAGGAATAGTCTGCGTGTGTGTGTTTATATATCTATATCTATCTATATAAAACTTCACAAGCTGTTTTATTTCATGCCAGGCATAAAACAGGGCATCCAAGGAATCCCAAGCCCTTCTTGTCTTCCCATTAATATAGTGACAAGGCTCCAGTTTGTCACTTGGAAGGGATTCAGCAGCGTGAGCTTTAGCAGCATGTCTGAAGCAGTGCTTTTCTGCCTGGTAATTGATTTCTATTCCATAAATAGTCTTGAGAAGACATAAAATAGGGTAATAATGATCCAGGGCTTTTTTTTTCCTAGGAAAGTTCCTTGTATAAGTAGTAGTTTTTATTTTTAAACCTATATCCTATGTAACAATTAAATATTTAAGTTGTGATTTGAAAAGAGTATAATGAAGTGCGTGCAGTCTTTTGCAGCTAGTAGCTTAATCAAGGACAAGATAAAAATGTGATCACTGTGTATGCCAACAGAATAAAACTAAAACTAAATGTTGCTCAGACAGGAAAGCTGGTGCAGATGCCAGGAGCCTCTTAGTATGAGGGTGCAGTGTCCAGCAGTTAGTGTTAAAAGGTGCAGCAGTTATGTCGAGCTTGGAAGCTCTCTCCCATTTCAGTGCCCTGTGGATGTGGCTGGGACTGGTAGCGGGGTGTCCTATTCCGAAGGAAATAAGCACCGCGGGAGTGGTGAGAGCGAGAGTTGGCTCTTTTGAAAATCTTGCCCCAAGAGTTCAAATATGACACTTGTACCCAAGCCCCTCTGAGAACAGATTCATTTACTTTTGGTGCAGAGAGCAGGTACTAACACTTTGATACGTAGAAATCACAGAAATCACTCCTGGACCTCAGGTGTAGCTGTTTCTAAAGAGGCAGGTAGCAGAGATCCTGCAGGGAAGGAAGAAGAGAGCATGTTTCCTTGGCATCTTTGCTTGCTCCGGCACGGGAATACCTCCATAGCGTTTTTGGTGCGGCGCTGCAGGCGAGGAGAGGCGGCGGAGGGACGGGAGGGACGGCCGCGCCGTGGCGGGCTGGCTGAGGTGAGCTCCGTGGTGGCACCGCGCAGTGCAGGGAGCCTGCGGCAGGGCGGGCGGGAAGCGGGGACACGCGCCCACGGCGCCTCCTCCCGCTCCGGGGCCGTTGGGTGCTCCCCGGGGAGCGCGGCAGGCTCCCGGGTACTGTGAGCACTGCTCCTGTGGTACTGCGAGCCGCGGGCGCGCCGGAGGGCAGGGCTCAGCCCTTAATGCGCGTGTGGGCTCTGTGCGTAAGGGCGGCTTTATAGGTACGTGTTCTGCAGAAAAAATACTCCAGCTTCCTTTTAGGTGTTAGGCAGTGATGGAGGAATAAGACAAATACAGCTATTATGTGGCTGTTTGACAGCACACCCTCAATTTATGGAGATAGTCTGCAAAATACAGTTCTTGCAAAGTCGTTTTTGTAATCCCTTACCAGAAAAAAAAAGTGTATACCAAACAAGTATGAGCTTTAGTAAAGTGCAGCAGAAGACTCCAGCCATTTATTATCTTGATAAAATAGAGCTGCGTAGTCCTGACCTGCTCATGAACAAAATGATCAGGTAGCTGCTGCTGCTTTAATATGCACTCCAAATTTGTGCATATGGTTCTATGAAAAAGTTTATTCTGTAGTAGAAATGTGTTCAAAAGATGATTTATAGAAGGCAAACTATGTTAGTAAGCTGTTTTCTTTATTATTATTTGATGCACTCGAGAGCATCAATGGAAGTTAAAACCCATGGGACTGTTTTTCCCTTTTTTTCTCCTCCTCTCTCTCTCTCTGTCTCTCTCCCCCTTCCTCTCTCTGTCTCTTTTTCTATCCCCGCTACTGTTTCATTTCTATTTTATAATGCCTGCTTTGTGTTGCTTGCTGAGGCTCTTTAGCAGGTCAGCAGGTTCGTCTTACCTGCTGTGGCAAGAGAAAGTGCAGGGCGCCGAACGGGACAGAAGAGAAGCAGCGCTGCTCTGGGCAGTGGAGGGGCCAGTCACAAGGTACAAAAGCTGCTCCAGTTAAGCCCAGAAAAATGCTGCCTTCTCATGTTCAGTTTCCCCAGAATTGGTAAGCACGTGAGCTTTGCTAAAAGCCAGGCCCTGTGCAGGTTTTGGACAGAGTTCTGTTTATTTACCCTTTAATTAATCGGCCTCTTGAATTTTAAATCATAGTTCTTTCACTTAGCTCTCACTGTGGAAATTGTTAATATCTAGAGAAATAACAAGCTTGAATCTGATCTATGCATGGAAATTTTACTTTTGTTTTAATTATTGGCTAAGATTTCCTCTCTCATAATATCAAAGGAAGCACACTTTTAAAAAGTCATTATCCATCGATTTCTATATACTTAGTCATTATCCTGCTGAAGTAAAGTACGTAACAGGACGGTTTTTATTCCCTGGCAGAGGAGGAAAATCCCTTCAAAAATGCTGAGTTTTAAATGATTGCTTACTGATCTTTGCTGGCTAAATATTTTTTTTTCCTGTGATAAAATACATTGAGTCTTGTCCATGAAGATGAAATATGTATTTTTGAGTATTATTGTTTTCAGCATTTTTCTTGGGATTATTCTCAAATTACTGTCCATCAGTCATTTCACAGTTCATGAGAAGTATTTGGCTGTACAAACTGATTTGTAGCTTTAGAAAGAATAGAGCTTTTTGATTTTCCAGTGGCATCATGATTAGACTAATTATCTAGTAAAAAACACAATGGACTATATAATTTAATTTTTACATGCTCCATTTTTGAAATAAACATTGTACCGAGAATGCTTGAGTTATTGTTTACTTAGGTGAATTTAATGAATTGACTATCTGGAGCAAACAATATTTGAAATGCTAGTGGCATGACTTCTGAAAACCTCAATGAGATTGCTTTTCAGTTCTGATTGAGGATGAGCAGCCTTTAGTTTATTGACTGTTTAAGACTATGCATTTTTTATTAAACACTTCTGTCATTATTTGCCACTCTCGGTCATGTGTTTTGTGACACTCCGTTGATCCTGTAGAGCTCCTGGCTGCCTCTCCTGCCTCCTCGTGATTTCTCAATAAAAACGCTTTAAGCGTGACTGTCCGAAATGCTGATGGCATTTCGGAGTTAATATCTACATTATGTGTTCTGTCTGTTCAGGATAGGTTGAGATTTTGACTAAAGGCTGATACGCACGTCCGAGAATATAAATGAGATGATGTCTACAAAGTTGGGTGGAGGTCCCCTTACACAAGCAGTCATGGTGCACTTTGAGTTGAGCAATCCAGTATGAAATTACCACTCCTGTTTGACTTTTAGAGCATGAAACCACCTTTCTTGAGTGGTTTGAGGGGCAAATATGTAATTAGATTATTTATTTTATTCCTTATATAGGAGTATATAACATACATAAATATAGCATTCCTTATTTAAGAAGGGGAAAGTAGGACAGTAGCAATATGATGGCAAAGTATCCTTGTATCCTTTGTTAATTTACTTCTTGTCATGAGACTTCAGCAGATCACATATAACAGTAGTTGGTAGGATTTGAGTTGGAATGTGAAAGCCTCAGAATCTTGCCGCTTGTGGCGATCTGTGGCTCTGTCTTGGAGGAGCAGGGATGTCGCATCCTTGTCCTCCTCAGTTCTGTATTTGAGCGTCACCAGCTGTGCTGCTCAAATGATGCTCTGTGAGGCTGGCAGAGCCAGGATCAGGCCGGAGAGGGAGATGCTTCAGGTGATGGAACTGGAGGCCTTGTGCTGCTGGCGGGGAGGATCTCCACGCGCAGTGCAACGCTGTGCCTGGCACCACCGCTGGCGCCGAGTTTGCTCTGCTGGACTGGCAGGAAAGTGTTTGCTCTCTCCCCCTTCCCCTGCGGTACTTTTCCTGGGAAGAAGTGAGGCGGTGGGGGATGCTTTGGGAGAGCCCGACCTGCGCATGTAAGTGAGGCAGGGCAGCCTGCTGCACCGGCTTGGGCTGAGCGGTGTCTGGGAAATAGCAGACGGATTCAGCTCATGGGTTCTCTTGCGCTGCGGGAGCAGCTGGGTTGCATAGCTGAGCACACATGTGGCCTTGCTTCTGAAGATGCAAATATGAAGGGTTCATTTTGTGGCCTAACAGTGACAGGTTTGCTGTGGAAGGCTTAGTGAGGGGAATGGAGTTCATGTGGGAGAAACAGCCCGTGACCTTATATCCTTGGAAATGCAGGTGTTCCAAAAAAGCCAAAGATGTCCACAGAACATGGTGCCAGTTTTATTTACTGTGCTCTCAATCATTCCTTTTCCTCTTTTGCCTAAGAAGCAATGTCTTTCAGAGCATTTAAATACTTAGTTTTTGCTTCGGTTCAAGTAATAGTGAGGTGTTACTTCATGCTATTGAGAAGCAGAGCTGGGTGTATCAAAAAGAGGCTGAATTTCATGCTGTAATAACATGGATCAGTACCATATGTGTGATATATTAAGTGCCAAGCCAAGGAGAAAATGGTTGTTCCTGTTTGAGGGGAGAGATGAGCTGTGTGCCTTGCCTGCTGCTCTGAAATGGACTGCTTGCCGTGAAGCGGGGAGCAGCGTGGGGGAACTCCAGGCAGCTCCCAGCACGGCAGTGAATGCCGGAGCAGCAGAACCGCCCTTGGGGAGCACAGGCCTCTCTGTGAGGCCTCTCTCTGGTCATGCTCGTGGCCCTTCCCAATGCGGCAAGGCAGTGTTCGGAGCCAGGACGGTGCCGGGGGGTTTGTTTGGCGGACGTGGAGGGCAGGCCTGATGAGCCCTCGCAGGCTGGGCCCCTCGGCGTGATTTGCTGGCCTCAAAGTGACCGTGAGGAACCGTAAACGTGTGGAGTCATCCGAGTATGTAGAAGGAAATCTGAGTGCACACTGTGGGATTTATTTTTTTGTTTTTAGGGCATTTCTTCTCTTGCAAATAATCCCTCGTGCTCGATCCAGGCCGCGTTGGAAAGCGAAGCGGAGGCTCCGCTGCTCCCGCTGCGCTGCCCTTGAGGCTCGGCCTCCTTGGCGCGAGCGCGCGGCTCGCGCTGTTCCCCTGCGGCGCGCTGGGTGGGTACGCGGCCGCGAGACACGGAGGATGAAGTAAGTCTCCAGGCTTAGTATTATCTTTGCCGTGTCCTTACAGTGAACTACGCGAGCAGGCACTGGGGAAATCCGAGTTCACGTGTGTGTGTTGTTTCGTGGGTTTTTTTTTTTTGGTTGGTTGGTTGTGATTGACTGTCTGTAAATACCCATTAAAGACTCAGAGAATCACTGTAATAAGTCATCTTTGCTGTAGTGTTGAAGATTGGGCGGACACAAAACCAGGATAATCTCTGTCTCTTCATCTTTAGACCAAAACTAAGCAGCAGCCTAATTCCTGGGAACTGTTCCCGGTCAGCCTGTTATTTCTGCTGCCCTGTCAGTCACCCTGGAATTCTGGGGCAGTTCCTAGTTGTCATCATCCGTTGAGTCTCTTGTGTTTCCATTTTCTTGGCATTTCTACCATACACCTTTTCCTCTCCCTCTGTAACACTAGGGTGTATGTGTGTGGGTTGGCAACCCCTGAGCTCTGCTATGGCAGTTGCCCTCGTCTCAGTCTGTTCCCCTGACTCTGACACCAGTTCTGGTCCGGAAATTTGATGCACAAGGTTTTTATTGTATTTGTCTTCCTAAGTGACACCCTAGAGCTTGTCTTGGGTTGTCCCTGCTGTTGCTGTATTTATTTTACTCTAAGTGCGCACCAGTCTAGTTATCAAGAGCTGAGTGATCTCACCCTGAACGTCATGGGCTCTGGAAATCCCATGGGCACCTTCTGGTCAAGTGACCCCGTTGTGTTGACTGAGCAGGCACTGCAGCTTGGTTGCAAAGCCGAAAGGCTGAAAGCAGTTATGAGTTCATGAGGTGAGCATGTTTAGCTTTAAAGGATAAATGCTCTGATAAGCAGATAGCTTTGGGTACAGATGAACTACGTATCCTGAAGTGAGAATTTCAGTAGCAGGTTTTGCTTAAATAAGTACTGATTCCTTCTCCATAGCATCTCAGCTCTGGCCTGTGTATGCTGTATATCTGCACTCCTCCATATCTTCCCATTCTGTTCTGCATCAAACAAGCTGCTGAACTTCATTATGTAGAGCTTCACAGCTGATGCCCAAGCCAGTTTATTTTTCTATTTCAGTACCAGTTGTTTGTCTTCTGTTGTCCAATTCGTGCTGCTTGTTTCCATTGCCATAGGGCTCCACATAAACAGTGTTTTGCTTTATGCTGTGATCTGGGAGTATTTGTGAATATTCATCATTTTGCATGTTAGTCTTTGACATTTCTCCTGAACCTCTCTTTCACACTGATGCTGACAGAAATTAGAGCTGTCGGTCAATGCAGCACTGATCACTGTCCTAGTGGCCTTGTACTATCTTGTTCCTCGTGCTCCCTGATCTGTGGCTTGTTTTGTGTTTAGTTTATAAGTTTATGATGAGGGGAAAAAATAAAACTTTTTCAAGTACCACAATTAAGTGGAAATTGTAATTGTGGTCTTGCTTTTTTTTTTGTTGTTTGTTTGTTTTGGTTTGTTTTTTTGTTTTGTATGGCCATATGTAAAAGTTGTAGTTTTTATGGCCAAATGCACAGGCATGTCTTTGGTCCCCGAACTTGAGTTTTATTGTGAAAATAGGCATACGTGTTAAGGTTGTATAGGACAAGATATTTAAAAAATAAGGAATACAGAGAATATTCTAAAGAGTCATATTATTTAATATCATTTCTTGATATTAAAGACTATTAATATTAAAGACTAAAAATATTTCCCCTGAAGAGTTAGTAAAATGTAGCATTAATGCTAATAAAAAGTTAAAACAAGTTCAAACTTGCTCAAAAGGTAAGATAGTCTTTAATGTCAATAAATGATATTAAATAATACGATTCTTAAGGACATTCTCCATATTCCTTATTTTTTAAATACCAACTCTTCAGGGGAAATATTTTAATAATTATGAATGTCTTTGCCACTGCCTTCCAAACTATTCTGCAGCTTATTTTTGCAAGCACTAAAAGAAATGAAAACAATTTGAAGAAACCTGGTCGATTACTTTTTTTTTTTAAGATGAGTGCCTCAGGAAAAGTCCTGAAAAGCACGTATATACATGCATTCACTTTTTGATAAAGCTACCTCCAGCCATTGTCTGAAATCAAGTACTTGGGGTAGATCTATCAGAGACTAGATTTTATTACCCATACTCAGCAATAAGTAAAGATCTTTTTCAGTCAAATTAGTTGTTTTTTTTTTTTTTTCTGCTTGGTTTTGCCCTCTTGACTTTAAATGATGCAGTCAGTCCATTTGCACTGACAAGTCACCTGTTACTTATTTGCTTCATAATAAACTGGAGACCACAAGTGGCGT
>JAVCKT010097861.1:0-10061 GCA_032273925.1 Rhynchotus rufescens
TTTCAGGTCTGTTCTTTCCCCTCTTCAGTTTGCATTGGCTAATGCTGAGTTCAGAAAATCAGTTAGGTTGTGGGGTGCTGCTGAAGGAGAAGTGTCTACCTTATTTCTTTACCTTTGGAGGAAAGAGATTCTATTTCTTGAAAGCCATCTTACTACATTTCTTCCTGAAATCCCTTTTTTTGTGTTGCTCACCTGCTCTGTGCTCGTTTTGGGGGCTGCCCGAAGTCAAGCCCGCTGTTGTGGTCTCTTAATGCAAAGGGTTACTAGAGGGAGCTTAAGGAATCCCTGGGAGTTGTTTGCTGGCATTTTGGTCTGCTGTTGAACACTCTTCCAAGCTCCTTGGGTTCTTTTTCCTCATCCTTCTATCGTACAGTTCACCCATGGCTGCTCGGAGTGAGATGGAAGGCAAAGAGGACCATGTCCAAATGCTGTGGTGCAGGAGCCCCAGGAGCACCGGCAGCAACGAAGGAAGGTTTTGGGTACCAAGCAGTACAGCAGAAGAGGAAAGGCCTTCACATATCAAAATCACTGTTAGGAAAATGGTGTTTTTGATCTAGTTTACGTTCTCTAAACTGAAAGACTGACACTCCTTTCTTATGTTTTCTTTTGAGAAATAAATATGCAAAATCGTGATTTTTAAAAGCATGGTTGTTGATTTAATCTTTCTTTGCAGTCCCAGTTCCCAGACTTTTGGGACCAGTGTTTTGTTTGGGGATTTTGTTCTTGCTATTCTTTTGTTTGAGTATTTCTGTTTGCAGTTTGGATGCCTCGGATGTAAAGAGTGAAGGGGATATTTGGTGCAGGGAATAATGTTACATTCCAAAGCTCCCAAGTCAAATCTTACCCTTTGGAGATGCCGGGGAAACCAACAGTTAAGGAGCAGTATCTCATACTTTCCGAATGTTGACAACATCTGAGAAGAAACTGAAGGAAAATTGTAAACAAGTGACTAACCAGAGAAGCACTTAGCTTGATCTTTGTCATAATTAGGGTTCAGAGGAAAAGCAAAAAAGAAAAACTTCCTGAATTGCACGTGGAGGGAAAGCAAATTGCCTGTAAGGCGTTACTGAAGAGAGCTGCGTACAGGAGAAGGTTTCTGCTCGCCCCTGAGCTGGTAACTGTAGGAGAAACATTGCTAACAACCTCCGCTTGGGGAAGCATCTAAGGTGCAACGAACTGGTCTTTCCTTACTCCTCATCTCCCTGTGGAGCTTCCTTGTGACGGATACGGGGCTCTGTGAAGTGATGGAGCTCCATGAACGCAGCCTAAACGTTCACTTGGTGAAGAAGACTTGGGGTGTTATTAGCTGGTGTGCTTGGCATGCTAGAAGGTTAATGGAAAGCCCACGACTTGAAGTTACCTCCCGTTAAATTAAGAAAAAATAAAGTTTTGGTGTTACTGAAATATAATTAATACTGGTTTTACCAAAAAGAGGAGCACAAATCTGACAGGAGAGAATATATTCAAATCTGAAGTTGAACTAGAAACATATATATATGTATATGTATATATTTTCCCCCCTCTAAAGCATACATTGGTTGTCTCTAGTAGTAGGTTCTTTGCTTCTATGGCTTCATCTTCTAGAGACAGATGATATGAGGTAGTTTAAACTCATTAGTATTTTATTCTTAAGTTTGTAACAGAGCAGATGTAGTTGCCCCAGCCCTGTACACTGCTTGATACTATTGATTAAAAAGTGTCACTGTCAGCACGTTTAGCAGACGCTAGGTTTGCTATTGCATTTGCATTATCTACAATGCAACTTTTACCTATCTTTTTATTTCTTTAGTGCTGACTTTAATAAGAACACTTTTTTTTTTCTGTTGCAAGGAAAAGCGTAACAAATAGTAGTGTATGACAGTGAAAGAAAGGCAATAGTTTCTCAGCATGTTCCATAGGACTCGAATATACTCATTAGGGCTGCTGGTACTGAGTGGCAAGACTTGTTCTTCCTATTCCCTTGCTTTTACCAGCTATCTGGTGATAGTCAAGTTGTTAGCATATGACAGTTAGTGTAGGACAGGCTGTGTTTTCAGTATTGCAACTGAATTACCAAGATGACTTTGTGGGAGTCACCCACAGCCCGCGAGCTGCTCTGTGTGTTTGGGGTGAGCTGCTGGGGCAGACTCCTCTGTGCGAGGGCTAATACTGCAAGCAGCACCTGTAAGTATCAGCTCGGGGTGGTGCTGGTACTGCTGGCAGTGCAGAGAAGAAATGGGTCCCTTTGCCAGAGTATGGACTGCTCTGCAGAATTCCTCTTCTATCCAGAGGCTAACTGATCCGGCAAGAAACACACAAGAAGCCGAGATCTTGAGGGGAGAACTGCTGTTTTGGTTATCTTGCACTGCTGCTGGGGCTTGTGGTGTCAATGTGCAAGACACTGCATTTCTATCTAAACTTCAGTATTGGAGACTTGGGTGTTTAACCTTTTTCATTTAATCTGCTGGTCATAAGGAAACCGTAGGTACTGATAAATGCCAGAACTACTTATACAACATTTGTCTGCAGTGAAGCAGCTTTGGGAGGAGACGTTCACGCAGAATGTGAATGTAGAAGGAGGTCTGTGCCCGTTCAAGCAGTAATGTCCTCTGTGGTTTGGGCGAGCTTGTTGGTGCTGAGCTGTGGGGCTGCATGAGGTTTTACAAACAGCTGAACTTGGTCCTGAAATGAGGTGAACTGTGTTTTGTAAAGGGTAGTTGGATGTGTAGGTGTAACCAGTGCTGACGGGTCGCCAGGAACAGCAATCCCAGAGGGAGGGGGAATGGCTCGTTGCTCTTGGTGGGATACCAATGGAGGCCGGGTGCTCCCTGCTTGTTTGCTGCTCTGGGCCCTGCTGTGGGCGCTAAGTGCAGGAGTCGCTGCCAGCAGCTGCTGGTGTCGGTGACTGGGCAGTGATGCCCTGGCATCCTCTGTCCTCTGAGCTGCACTCAGCATTTGAATTTAATGCTTTAAAAATAGCATCTGTCTGAAGTCTTTCAGGTTTTGCAATGTAAGGATCTGTTGTGAGAAAGATGCATAGAAGATGGTTTGTCTTTAGCTTCCTGGGCATTCCCGTTAGCTCTGCAGCAGTGGATTTGTGTGTCTGTGTGTTTGTCTTTATGTATGTGATGGCAGTTTTTCAGGAAGATTAGGGGCGGTTGGAACCAATATTTCTAGTCTTACAGGGCAGGAGAAGAGCAACTTCTAGATATCTCTCCTAGCTCACAGAGAAACCAAGATGCCTCTTCTGTTTGCAGGAGCTTAGCACTAGATCACCATCTGTAGCATGCCTAAGAGTATAAAAGAACATGCAGAATATACTCGAGTTGTGGTTTCACTTGTAGCTCTGCTTTATCCGTAGTAGCTTTTTGGTTTAGCAGATGGTAGGACGGAAGCATCAAAACAAATGCTTCAGATGTCGGAAGGCAAAAGATGATGCAAGCTGGAAAGAACGGGGGGAAAAATATTATGGTTACTTCTTGATGATTAAAAAACTACCCTCAAAATCTCTCTCTACCTTGCTCAAAACAAACAAGCAAACAAAAAAAATCAGCAAAACAACAACAAAAAATACCTATATCATCACTCATGTTTCCTGGTACTGTTGGAAACCCAAGGGAGGAAAACCCAAAATACGAAAAATTACAGTGAGTTTTTTTCATATCGGGCCTTTTCCGCAACAGTTCATTTTGTGTCGTGCTTTGTTCTTGCTTTGTGGAGATGGCTTGACATGCAGCACAGCCAAGGACAAAGCTGGTGGGAATGGTTGAGGTGTTTTTGTAAAGTCTTTGTAATTTGAGGGTGATGCAGCTGCTGCGTGAGGTGCAGTTTTAGCAACTGCTAATGTGAGCAGAGAGAATTAAAAATACTAGTATGCAAAAGCTGCTTTCATAACCTAGGCATAACTAAATGCTGTATTAAAATGCGTTTCCTTTCAGGGCAGAAACTCCTTTTTTTTTTTTTTTTTTCCTGATGTTTAGTGGACTTTGTTTATCTTTTGGGGTAAATGATTTGTAGATGAGTCATTTCTCTTTACTTTTTGGCTGTAGTTTTATTTTTGTTGTTATTTTTTTGGACTAAGTGAAGCAGAGACCTTCTGCTCAGTTGTAGCTTTCTGGGATGATGAGATGAAATCCAAACATCTTGATGACAAATTCAATTCAAGAGGATTTGGGAAAAGCTTTGAAGATGAAGAGCACAGAGGCTTGGAGCGGAGAAGCGGGTGTCTGTTCCGGTTTGGCCAGGCAGCTCCTACTGATTTTGGTGCCCAAATGGCTGTTTGGTGGCTCTGGCTTCAGTGGGAACCTGTTTATTGGCAGAACTTGGTGTCACACGGACTGGTGCCACCCGCTGTGAGCAGCGCGGCCTGAGCAGTGTAGCGAATCGTGTTACGGATGTTTGCTGAATGTTGGTTTAGAATTGCGTAAAAATAAGTATTTATTTTAAAGCCTAACTTCCTTTCATTACACTCAAGTTGTTAGAAATGGCACAGAGGTGTTCCAGCCATCACTTTGCTTTATATTACAACCATTTTCCTGTACGGGGTTTACCCGCCTGCAAACTCTGCTTTTGATCTGCTGCCTCACTCGAGCTAGAGGATAATTTCATCCGAATTAAAATCACATTGGCCGAGCTATTCCCAGGTGATACCGCAGTCAGCCTTTTCTCTTTGATGTGCCATACAAAGAGCGGAGTCTGCCTAATTTCCTCAGCAACCTTAGAAGAAATGAAGGAGGGAGGGCCTGGGACGTGCTGTGAAGTGGCCGTGGGCAGTGGGCCTGTTGGGTGCCGTGCAGCTGGGTGCTGATCTGCTGCATCAGCCCCACTCTCTGCCTTTTCTCCGACCTTACCTGCTAAATTGTTACCCCTCCGTGCGGGTGCTCTGTCCTTTCAGTGTGCCCTTATGGTTTGCTCGATTAAAAAGTGACAGATTGAATAATCTTAACGAATGCGGGAGGTTAAACTGTTACTTAAATGTAAGCATGTTCTCCCAGTCACCTGTCTTTAAATGACAGTTTAGGAGATTGTTTTTTTTCTCTTTCACCTTGAGCCATAATATTAGTGGAATTATTCATGTTCGTGAAGATAAAACACTGCACAACATGTTTGAAAATCAAGATTTGATTATTAAAAATAAGTAGCTGGATAAATGTCTCTCAAACAATGCCCTGACAAAACACAGTTTCATAAAATGAAACCTGTTTGAGTGACACCTGTTTCAGTTACTGGAACAATAAACTTTGTTTTTCTGATACAAAAATTTGTTTTTTCTCCTCCAGTTTTTGAAAACTGTATAAGAAGGAAATTGTTTCCTTTTTCTTGAAAATCCCCTCCTTTTGAGGGTTATGGGAACACTGAAGAAAATGTGGCTAATAGAGTGACCGGATGAAGATTGGAGCAGTGTGCAAAAAATGTGCCTGGAAACTCTGGGAAACTTAAAAAATAGAGAAGAGAAAGCAGTGAGATTTTGTTGGTGAATGTTTGAGCTAATTTGATGCTGAAATGTGTTGTGCGGCATAAAAGTTAAATTGTGAGGAACCACTGCTTGTCGAACGTGCTAGAGAAGATAACTATGGAGGATTGAAATCTGAGTGAAGACTACGCAGTTTCAAATCAAAGTATATTCATTTAATTTTCTTTTTTTGATGATTAAAGCAAAAAAAGTCGTGAAGAAGTATGTGTTATGAGACTGATTTAGGAAAGAAGTGGGGCAGGGGAAGAGCTGAAGTGGAGTTTGGACAGAAAAGTTCCTCTATTCATTAGTGGAAAAGGGACAGCAAGGTGATGTAAAAAAAAGCCCAAACCAAGGCCAGCCTGCTGCAGATACGCCCCATGCTTTTCCATCCAGAAGCAGGACCTGGCTTAGAGCATCATGTAATGTAAAGCAGTTTATTGTTTGGAGATTAAAGAAGATTTTGCCTTTAATCGAAGGATTTGCCTATGCTGCTGTGCACTATTCAGGCACCCCTACTAATTTAAAACAAATTAGCCCAGGGATTAGACAGTCTGTGTAACAGACCAGTAGGCTGGTGTAAGAGGCCAGGGAAGTCATTCACACAGTTCTGCTTTCCACATGGGATAAGCTTGGGGCATGTCCATGGGTTTGCTGTTGCCCAATGGCAAAAGTATCAAGTGTGTCACGTGTTGTTCAACCCCCAGTTTCATGTCATAGTCTGGGACAGAAAACTCAATAACGGGGAGTGGGAGGTAGTTTTCAAAACATTAGAAACATTTGGCAGCTCTCCCTTGAAAACTTCTCGGGATTAAAGAACAGTATAAAATCTGATTTTAAGGTAGTTGAAGGTTGAGAGAGGAGATCTGATTGATGTGTGTAAGTACCTGAGGGGAGAATGTAGGGAGGATGGTGCCAAACTCAGTGGTGAACAGTGACAGGACAAGGGGCAATTGGTACAAGTTGAAATGCAGGAAGCTCCATCTGCATATGAGGAAGAAGAACTTTACTGTGAGGGTGCCAGAGCCCTGGCACAGGCTGCCCAGGGAGGCTGTGGAGTCTCCTTCTCTGGAGATCTTCCAAACCCGCCTGGATGCCGCCCTGTGCCCCGTGCTCTGGGTGTCCCTGCTGGAGCAGGGGGTTGGACTAGGTGATCTCTAGAGGTCCCTTCCAACCTCAACCCTTCTGTGATTCTGTGAAATCCTGGAGGACTTTGAAACGTCCCAAGAGTTGTTTTTCCTAAGCTGCTCTCCTGTGGAAGGCAGCGGCCTCGTGGGCTCCATGGTTTCTGCTTGACTTTCTGCTGTTAATGCCTTTGGGTGGCTGTCAAGGTGAACAGGTAACAGCTCAGGAGCAAAACTTTCCATTACATGCCTCTAATTGACAGGTAGTTACATAATGCATAAAGAAACCAAAGTTAATTAATTCTGAGAGAGAGCTCAAGTTTTGAGATATAGCAGGTAAAATAGAAATAAAGTGTCATTATCAGGTCACGTTGACAGCATCATAACTTGCAAAAAAACAGTGTCAAGCTCTTTTAAACTTGATAGAGCAGCAATAAAATTCCAGTTCTCAGAAGGGGACAGAATGGTTTAACTTGTAACTGATGTAATTTGGTAATGTATTTGCATCAGATGGCTATACTGACATAGCTGTCAGGTACTTATGGGTATCGAGAAGCTAAATGTTTGAAAGTCTCCTGTCACATCTGGCTGCCTCTTCCATATATAACACACTTGTAGATGTTCAGTGTCCTTTCATTGATCAGCTGAATTGAAAGTAACCTAGGAGCGAAACACAGCTACAGGCAGTTAATTTTGAGGTGCTCGCCTTGCTGCATGGTGCTTATGAAGAGAAAAGCTGCAAGTGAGTAGGGATTAACTGCAGGTTAATGGTTCATGAAAGGTCTGGTAAGAGACTGGGAGGGCTGCACTGAGCTCTGCAGCAGCACCATGAAGGAAGAGGCAGAGGGGAAGCGGCTTGGGGGCATCCGGGAGCTTGACCAAAACCAACCAGCTGGAGCCACCACTTCTAGTGTGTTAAAATAATAATGCTCTGGCTTTGGGTGGACTCTTCTAATGAGTACTAATTCAAAAAAGAATCTTTCTTTTGGTCTACATTTGTAACAATAGAAATACTCATCTGTCAGTCATTTGGACAGCTGTCATTTACTTAATCCTTTCTGTGTATCGCTATGCTTGTGCGTCTAGCATTGCATAACTCAGCTCTACCACCTTCTACTTGCTTATTCTCTAGAGAGTATCAAAAAGTTTTCATCAATGTTAATCTTAAAGTTAATTGCAGAAATATGAGATCATGAGTAAATGACCCTTCAGGGTAAATGACCCTAACAGGATAAGAACCCTGTTAGAAAGGCTGGTAGAAAAATGGAGAACGAGGTGGCAAGATTAATCGGTTAGAGAGGGTTTAGTGCTGTCATTTCCCTGGTGGGCAGAACAAATGATCTCTGGAACTCAATGTCCCTCTTCTCTTCGTATAGAGCCATGAGGCTTCAAAAATGTAATACGTGCCATTTTCTTACCTCTGCTCTGCTATATACGTGTATTGACTTCCTATCTTCAGAATGAAAGACTCTAGTCTCCTATTTTTCCTATGTTTTTTATGATGATCTGAACTGGGTCAACTACTATGACTCAAGAAAATGTTTTTGGAAGCTGCTGCCAGCTTTCTGATTTCCCTTCTCCCTGCTGAAGCCTTTCATTGCTTAGGCTGGCATTTGATGCGTTTTCTTCCTTCTCTTGCCTTATGCTATCCTTTGAACTGTTCCTAAAGTGGCTTCTCCTCCTGCTTCTGATGTGAGAATATCTGTGTCTGTGCAGTTTCCTGCTGGCTCTTTCTGTAATATGACTGGGTGCAAGGTGAAGAGAGGAGCTGTGCATCAAACCCGAATTCTCAAAGAGCAAATGCTTTGTTCTGTGAGATATGAGCAATGCCATGGTCAAGGTGACTGAAAGAGCTGTTGGCCCCAGGGAAGCTGGTGTGTTGACACAATCAGCTTTTGCTGGGCACTCGGGCTTTAAGGTTTTGTAGATGACTTTACTTCTTTTTTCTCTTGAGGCTTTCAAAGCTGGCAGGAATAGAACCCAATTCATCTGGGGCAGCGAGGAAGACGGGCTGCTTGGAGAGCGCAGTGCGAAGGCTCGCAGCAACCGACCGCGCTCTTCCTCTGCAGATGGGCATGAAAAGCAGGTTACATGCTTCTGCAGGCAGTTAAGCCATCATAAAAGCCCTAAAACTAGAGGTAGAAGGCCAGTGAAAATACTCTATTTTCCTGGTGTGCTTAACATAAAGGGCAGCTCTGGGGAGCCAGGGTCATGTGGGGGTGCTTTGCCTGGGGGCATATGGGGTGAATGGGACTTCATGAATGTTGAATGTCTCAGTGCAGTGCTTCTGCCCGAGTGTGTTGTCCTCGGAGAGAGAACGAAAGCTGATGGCTCTTTTGCTCCCTTGTGTGGGGGGCAAAGGCGGCCAAGTGCTGAGTAGCTGCTCAGTGCAGCGGCATGTGTGATTTGCACTTGGCAACGGCAACGGTGCCGTCCCAGCAGTTGGCTTGTGGCCCTCACCATGGAGCAAACGTAGCCAAGGGAGAAGAGGGAAGGAAGGAAAGGGAAGGTGGCTTAGGCTTGAGTGAGGCAGCTCCCTTGCTCCTTGGCTTCCCCACGGAGCTGCCTCAGGAGTAGAAGCTTAGCGCTCTGCAAACAAGAAGCTTTGCTTAGTCTAGTGAGACTAAATGGGAATATGGGCATCCATTTGCTTCTAAGGATGTTCTCCTTTTTTTGTTACCTGAAGCACTTGCCTTCTCGATTATAACTTCCCAAGATTTTCCTCAAAATCCTGTGAAAACCGATTCTAAGAATAACCAGCTCAGGAACTAGCTAATCATCAAACTCGGTACCTTCCGGCTGTGTTCTGCCCCGCGCTTAGTCACGCCGTTGGCCTTGCTCACGTGTCGGGATAACGTGCTGGAAGAGCTCGCAGCCACAGTTGTGGTTCCCTTCCTTTGCAGCCCATTCCTGCTCCTCTCCTCTCGCCCTCCTCAGTGTACTGGGGCTCCGTATAACTGTCATTTATTTCTTTATTTTAAACTTTCATTTATTTCTTTATTTTATCTTGATGGTTACTGATTTTTACTGACTGAATACTTCTTAGTCTTAAGTATACGATCAGCAGTAAACGTTTTTTCCCTTGTGGTTAGAATTTGTTAGCAGAGTGACCAAACCAGCTTGGCTTTTATGCCCTGTCCTCCCTAGCTGCTCCCTTATAGTGTTTAATGTGAACAGAATGTTTGTTTGCTTTGGACAGTCTTCAAAATCCTGCTGTGAGATATGATCATGCAGGTGAAATTATTATGCTTTCGTTAATTGTGCTTATCCCTCTGGGAAAACACTGTATCGTGTTTCAGAGGAGGAAGCACGTATTTATCTCAAGGTTATAAATGAAAAAAAGTATTAAGTAGTGGCTTTGTGTAATAATGTACATGATTTCCACTTGGAAATGGGGTTTAAGATGTGTGCTGATTACTTTTTTCAATAAAGCCTCTTCAATTAGAAATTCACCTTGCTTCTCCTCTGTGGGAACCTTACCATTAATCTCAAGAAATCCTTTAAAA
>JAVCKT010097861.1:10071-31184 GCA_032273925.1 Rhynchotus rufescens
GGGTAAAAAAAAAAAAAAAAAAAAAAAAAAGACTTAACCTCATTTGTTTGTTCCAAGATCAATGTTTACTTCTCTTTGCATGACGGCAGGTAAACCCCTATAACAGAAGCACTCTACAGTTGCAATTTCTTTGAACAGGTACTTCGTGCTGGACTTTGAGACGGGGATTCTGCAGTATTTCGTGAACGAGCAAAGCAAAAACCAGAAGCCCCGAGGAGCCTTCTCTTTAGCTGGAGCTATCATCTCGCCCAGCGATGAGGCGCCCCACATGCTGGTGGTCTACTCTGCCAATGGAGAGATGTACAAGCTGCGAGGTACAGTGCTGCCTACAGTGCCAGAGCAGGGTGCTGCTTCTGCACACTCCTCTTTCTGCCTCTCTTCTCTCACTGCTTACTTCCTATACTGCCAGAAAGTGGTGGCTTTAATTGCTGGGTTGCATATTAATTCCACTGCATTAATACACAGTGGAACAGTACTGTGAATTTGAATATGCATGCTATACTGCATATACAGTATATAGCTCTGATATAGATAGAAAAAGCTCTTACAGATAGAGGATGCCTCAAGAATTTTCTTCCCACTAGCAGTTAGAGTGGCATGTTGAGTGTAGAGTACATTATCTTTGCTCCAAAAGATGCAAGAATTGTTTCCACTGCTGTCCACAGCATAGCATTTTATTTCTAATATTCTTTCCCCCTCCCATTGTCCTACAGCTAATGTACAGTAATGAATGTACTGGTGGATTGGAGAAGGTAAAAATGCCAGTGAAGGGCTGTTAAGATACTCTGTTCTTGTAAGCTTTGGAATAATTTACTGCATCTTAAGCATTTTTTTTCATTCTCCTGTAAATATTTTTTTTCATTCTCTTGTTCTGAAGTG
Organism: Rhynchotus rufescens; assembly: GCA_032273925.1. Classification (NCBI taxonomy): domain Eukaryota; kingdom Metazoa; phylum Chordata; class Aves; order Tinamiformes; family Tinamidae; genus Rhynchotus; species Rhynchotus rufescens. The sequence goes on from JAVCKT010097861.1 coordinate 10,951, forward strand.
TAAGAAGAATAATGTAGGATGTAAGAGTTCTCTTGAATAAAAAGTTATAGACTTCAGATAATGTTTTCAATAACTTCTAGTGTTGACTTTCAGAGGTGGGTGGGAGAGATTGGTTTTCATTCTTGTTTATGTTGTATGAGAATAAAATAAGCATTTACAGAGGGATTTAGTAAAACTATATTTTAAAAGTACAAAGTTTTTTTTTGATAAACTGGTAGTTTGTTTAACTGGAAGAGCTGCTTGACAGCCTCAGTATGGAGATTTCACTGACCTAAATGCTTTGGTAAACTCCTTTACCTTGAAAGGACATGAGTAAAGCAGAAGTGAGTTTAAAGAATACCTTCTTGGTATAACTGTGCTTTTGGTAACACTTGAAGGAGACAGCTATGAAGGGCTCTTGTAAACTTCTCTTCTAACTGGTCTCAGCATCTTGAATTGAGCTTTAGTCATGTTGTTCTTAAGAATTAGTTCATATTTAATTAGTGTAAATTAAGATTTATAATGTGCCTTGATCAATAAATAGCACACGCACATTGTACATTACACATGTTTTTAGATGTGCACATTTGCACATAATAGCATATATAATATATGTTTAAAGACAGTTGCCTTATGCAAAAAAGAGTGTAAGTTTGTGTGAGATCCTTCATTCTCTTGTTTCTGTTCCAGCTGCTGATGCAAAGGAGAAACAGTACTGGATAAATCAGCTTCGATCCTGTGCCAAACATCACACGGAAGGTAATTCAAAGGTAAATAATTAGGAGAGCCTTGTCGGGTTGAAAGATTGACTGCTGTATTTGGTGTGTTCATATTTACATAGAAGTCTGTGAGTAAAAATAATAAGAAATAATAAGTTGTCTTTCCTCATCTGTTGTTCAGAAGGATCAGGCTTTGCTTTATTATTGTTTTTTAAGTTAGTCATACTGCTTTTTTTTAGTAAATAAATATTGAATCATAGTGAACTTAGGGGACAGGTAAAATTCACAAAGTGAGTTTTGTAAAGTTGTTGGTAGATGGCTACTGAATGGTTGCATAAACAACCACTTATTTATAAACATAGCTATGTAATATACTGATTAATACTTAAAATATCAACTAATACAAGCGTTATTGGAAGTCCAGTCTGAGAGTTCATGAAGTGAAAAGATTCATGTAGTTGTTATCAGTGGACAGCTTTAAGTCTACCAAACCTGGAAAAGGTTATCTTGGTAAGATTTATAGTATTCCTCTCTCTGTGGAAGTCATGTCTGACATTTTTTTCCTCAAAATGGCAAGTGTTTTGGATAGGTTCTTTAAAATTAGCCTACTGATGGAAGGAGGAGGAGTTCCTTGCCCTCAAGTGGTAATGGCATAAATATGTTCTAAGCTAGAATTGACTTTAAAAGTGGGAGTTACTTAAATAAATAAAGTGCTTAGATTAGAAGCAAAGGAATATACTGTTTATTTCATAAGTTTTTAATATTAATTAATATTAAGCTAAAACAGTTACTAAAAATATAAGTTCTGTTCCTAAAGACTGAAGAATCTTCCAAGCACTTTTGTTGATATTCATATCGGAATGAAAATATTTTTTCTCCATGACTGCTTACATTGTATATATTAAAAATTACATATAAATATAGCTTCAGGTGTAAAAAGGTTCATTTTACTTGCCCACCTCTCCAAGATGGTGAGAACATCATTCCTGTGTTAACTGTGGTGTAGTCGGGATTCTAAGTGTCTTTGAAAACTGGACTGCAAGGTGGTATTTTAGGGGGACTGATGGTCTGTGAAGTGACTGAAGTAGAACAGAAACAACCTTCTCATTGCATCCTGCAATTCTCTTGCTGGATGGTTAAGTGTTGTTTTTATATAGCTGTTTTCCAGTGCTATTCATAATATATGTATATGTACTATATAATCCCATAATGATATTTCAAAGTAACATTTAAAGTATATTTGGAGCTGTTATGACACCTTGTTCCTTATCTAAAGTTCCCTGAATTCTTGTTGGCATAAGAAGCTTTATAGTTAAATCTAGATCTGATCTGATCTAGATCTGATCTTATGATATGAAGAAGGGATCTGAAGCGCCCTTTCTAGTAGGAATGTTTGTTATATCTCTATTTTTGTTTCACAGATGAATCTTTTTAGTATGCTGATTATTTTGACCTCTTCTCGTACAGCAGAGTATTTGTAGCATTTATATTTTTAAATAAGCTTGATCAGGGTTTCTTTGCATGTTTCTATTTGAATCAAATAAACTAAATTACTATTCAAAGAATGTTTTCAGGAAATAAAAATGCAATTATTGCCATTCTTCCATTTCTTGTATGGCTAGCAGGGTCAAGCCTGTACGTGTGTGCAAGAGGAACTGGTACCAGTGACTAATGCATACTAAATGAAAGACCTTCAGAGGATGTAAAAGTACTTACGAAAGACCTTCAAATGATACAGAGAGGCTGCTGAACCTGTTAGTGCTCATGTTGTGGGTGGCATTCTTCCTTGTGATTTAGTGGTGAATCAACAAATAAGCAGAGGTTTGCTGAAGAAGATGGCTTTTGGGTGATAACTAAAATGAAATGAAATTTTGGTCATGAATGAAATGCATAAAATTCATAAAAAATCATAAAATTCATAAAAATTCATTATTTTTATTTCATGGCAATGAAAATGGGCTGTGAGCCCCTGGCTGCCCATTTCTGTGCTGTGGGAAGCAGCCTTGTGGCAGTGGTGCTCTGTGTCCCTTTCTACATGTTCCTGTTCAGCTAGACATTCTATAAAGTTTAATGAAAGTCTTGATAAATCCTTATGCAAGGAAAGTCCTTCAGCAGTGGAAAATTTGTTAGGGAGTCTCTAGGGCTGATAGATGGTCATCATGTAAAAGACATGCTTTAAAAGACAAAACAAACAACAAAAATTGCAGCAAAATTGAATTATTCTATCTGTGTTCAGTGTAGAGGGACTTGCTTAAACTTTCTCACTGGGATTTTACTGTCTGGATGGAGCATCAGGAAGAACAACCTTACTGGAGCAGGCCAAAAATCCCTTTATGTTGGTATCCTGTATCAAGTGACCAGCTGGAAGTGCCCAGTAAAGAGCACAAGGACAGAGCAAAGGTGCAATTCTACTTGGTCAAAATACTCTGATGATTCGCAGACCTTCTGTCTGATACTCTGTACACAATGAAGGTCTGTATGAAGGAGAACTGACTGGACTGGAACCTCTTGTGTGATGGTGCAGGGGAAAAAGGCAGTTAGGAGGAGCAAGGAAGTGTGTGAGCGAGCAGTGAGTGATTCAGTAGGAAATACTGGTTGTTACTGTAGGTATAAGGGAACATCAAAAGACTGTAATGAGAGAGGAGGTTCAAAATAAAAGATGGTTGAAATCTGGAGATGGATATGGGAAGTTTTGGACACCAAAAGCCTGTGTAGATTTGAAAAGCAATTATAAGAATTATTAGGAAATGAAAACCAATGCTTGAGTGGTTGAATAGGAGGCTGCTGAATATAAAGGTACAGCTTCTGGATCAGAAGATCCCTGAGCTGCAAAGTGTTAGGAAGGGCTTAAAATGGGCAGCATCTTTTTAGGCTTGTTCTGGTACCTTTGTTAAGGTTGCTAAGGTTTGCACGGCTTGCTACTGCCGTGGTTTTCTTTCTGTTCTAGGCCCACCTCCACCTGCAAGGCAAGAAAAATCTCTGTGGTTGAGGGGCGGATTTATGTAACTGAGGAAGCAAATGAACGAGCATTTGAAACTGCAGGGGTAGGTTTAGGTACAAAGTGCTGGCCGAGGTAACGGCCTGAGGACAGCAAGTAGAGCCCCAGAAGGGCTGGTGACGGGCTCTGCTGCGCTCTGCAGCACTGGGCGCTGCAGCGGAGCCCTCTGCTCTGCTCGGGGTGCTGGGCAGGCAGGCACTGTAGTGGTGGGGAGCTGGAGCTTTGGCTCAAAGCTTCTTGATTTGTGTTTTTCCCCCTCTTTTCTGAGACTTGAGCAATGTTCCGAGAGGTAGATTTTCCCTGAGCTTAGTGCTATGTATAGCACCAACCTGTTTTTCACCTGGAAGTGTTTTAAAGCATCTCTCCGCGGTTCTCTGTAACAAGCAAGTAATCAATAGCTTGAGTACTGCAATAATTGGACTTTGGAGACCAGATATTAGTTACAAGGGAGCAGTACTTCACACAAGGGCCAGAAAAGTAGAAGGGAGATGGGGAGGAAAGCATTTCTATAATACCTTTTTTTTTTTTTTTTTTTCTTCTCCAATTCTTTTTTATATCCAACTCATTATTTGAAAAACATTGCCTAGTAGGAGGCTTGGGAAGCAGAAATGCTGCGTTTCTTCTTTTTCTTCTTTTCATTCTGTTTTCCTATTTTTAATATTTTGAGTGCTGGAGTGAATGATAACAGCAAATTTTCTGCTTCAGACTGTTGACAGTGAGCAGGCAGATGGATACTCATGTCTCTTAAAAGGGTAGAGTTTGAACAGAGTCCAAGCACATCTCTCTGCTGGGGAAAAGCATATTTCTGCATCTGGGTAGTTAAAGCCCAAGTATTCACTGTTAGCTGCTTCTACAGCTAAAACGCACCTTTTAACAGCAACTATGAAAGGCAGAATGTTCTAGATAGTCTTTAGGAGCCACTTAAACGTATGAAATGCAGTCTTGCATTTTTTTTCCCGTTCCTCAGATGACCGATATGGTCTAGAAAATGTCTGAGCTGTTATTTAATATCCTGTGTGTTATTCTGCTGCTAAAACATTTGCTAATTCCCGACTGATTAGCAAGTCAAAATTTTGTCATCTTGAGTGACAAGAGGAAAGAATCAGCACAGCAGGACACCAGAGTAATACATATTCTCTTAAAAAAAAGCTACAAGGTATAGAAATTTCACCTTTACATATTTAAAAAAACCCAAGGAATGGACATGCTGATACACACATGGGAAGGAGATGTAACAGGAAGAGTAAGATATGCAGTGGGTGTGTGTATATGTATAGGTGTGTAAGTATATGTTTATGTATGCATGTTTCTTGTTATGTAAGTGTAATTATATCATATAGCTCAGGGAATATGATGGAATAACAGTGGAATCAATGGAAGGGACCCCAAGAATAACAGTAAGTAAGTTCTTCACAAGGAAGTAAAACCACATTTTTTGAGTTCAGAATAGATTTTCCTGGAAGGAGATTCATGGGGGGAAACCGTTAGAATTTAGGGAACGTCCTCAGCAGCTCATTCTGTGTCACTGTTCCTGCTCTACTGTGCGAAGAGCATTCCTTCTTCCAGGTGAGGACTGGTTTCCTTTTTTTCATAGTTATTGCATACTTTGAAACTTGGGAACAGGAGTGGTGAGGATAAGAAATTAAGCAGGTAGTGATAAAAAAAAAAAATGCATGAAATTATTGCTTGCATACAAATGACTGATTATTGTCCAAATGCAAGCTGGCAAGTGCATGTAACACAAGCTAAGTCTGTCACTTTAATTACATTTTACATCTTAGTGAGAAAAGCAGTAAGAGGATAGTATTTTCTGGCAAATAATTGCTATGCTGTAAGAAGGTCTTAATGTTCTTGTTATTCCTGTACAAGTCATATATTGCTTAATGGGGGCTCCCTCAGCCTGCCACAGAGTGCCAAATCACACTGGATTGGAAGAAGTCGTCTCTGTCTGGATAGGATTGGTGTTTTTTATAGACTCTTTTAAGTGATTATGATGTCCAAATCTTAATTAAAGCATTAGTCAAATTGGAATTCAAGGTATAAAATGATGACATGAAAAAGTAGGTTTATACATGTATTTCAGTGGCAAATTCCGAGAACAGTTTTATTCCCCATAAATTGTCAAAAGCTTCTTAGTTCTTCTGTTTCCCGTTCCTCCTTCTTGACTGTTTATTGATGGAGGCTTTGAAAGAAGTACTAAAGCAAACTGCAGAAGTTTTTATAGCAGCTTTTATTGCCAGTGTGTGCATCAGATGCTGGACTGGGACTTACTGTCGGGGATTAAATGAACATCAGGAATGTGGCAGGGAAGAGGAACCTTCAGCTTCTGAAGGTGGCTCATGTCATAAACTGTAATCAAGTGGTAACTTCATTAACGTTTGTGTGTGACTGAAGGGCAGGCTCGTTCTAGCTTTGGCTTGGGGGGCTGCAGTCTTGCAGCTGGGTCGAGCCCAGGTGCTGCTTCCACCCTGCAGCTGTGCGTCGCGGTGCCTTCCCTTCCTTCTGCTGTCACCTCTTGAGCAGGCTCTGCTGTAGGAGCTGGGACAGCTGGAATCCCCCAAACAGCATCCTGCTTAAAGGGAGTGAGTGCTCAGGCCAGCTCCCTGAGGGATCCAATGTGCACTAGTGCAAGGGAAGGAGAGGGATGATCGTGCTTCTACTAATCTCCGATGGGAAGACCCCATCTTCTTCCTCCTCCACTGGACTTCTGTCTTGTTGGTGCAGCTGCTGGTGTACTGAAGCCATCCTGGGTGCAGCCAAAAAAACACCTTTCTCTGGTTTAGTTTGGGGCTTTGTATTTAAAAATAATCCAGCTAGTGGCTGCCCCGTTCCGTATGGGATAGATCCGCCCTGCTCTTCCTCACGCAGGTTTTGTCTTCATCAAAGAGAGGTATTTTGAGAGAAGAATCAGCAGAAAACTCTGTGTGTGCATCTATATCTCTGGGTCTCTGTTTCTTCTGGTTTAACTCCCTGAAGTGTTTCTCCATGGGGTCAGATGGGCCTCAGACTCAGCATGAGGTAGAGAAATAATAGCCAAACTACCTGTTTCAGTGCCCAGAGCAGTAGCAGTTCTGCTATAATGTGAAACAGCACCCAGAGTAACGCCCAGAAACTTGAAGATGGCAATTTCATGAGATCTTGGCAAGGTAGATGTGTAGTTCCTCTCCTCAGCTGGAAGAGTGGCTGAGGCCTACATCAATTTTAAGAGGTTTTGTTTTGCCTTAGTAATCAATGGCCATGGAGAATCTTACCAGATGGGTTGTTTACCAGTGATTTTGAGCACTCATATAACTGCTTCCATAAGGCAAAATTAGTGAAAGTTTCAGGTCTTTGGCAGTATTGCTTTGGTTCTCATCTCTCTGTCAGGCTTCTTACTCTTTTTAAGTTCATCTCATCTGCGTTTTCCTCTTCTGTTTTTCTTTCCTGCCTTTAGAAAGCAACTAAAAGTATGGTGCTTCTAATTAAAATCTGTTTTCAGTTCTGGAAAGCCTCATAGTGATGAGGCTGAGAAGGAAGCACAGCTTGACTAGAGATATGTGTGTTTTTGACACTTTTTTTTTTCCCCTTAGAAGTTGTCTGAAGATAGTTGCTCATATCCTCCTGGTTCCAAAGCCTTTATGCAAAAGTGAAGAAGAAAATTACATTTAGGACAGAATGCAAATTTGATCAAATGCTTCTTGACAAATAAGTGATTTTATGATCAAATGGTCATCATAGTCTTTGGCTTCAAAAGAAAGATGCTGAAAGATGAAAAAATGAAAGATGCTAAAGCACACTAATAGGTTTTGTCTGAAGTTTGGATGTTATGTAGATTGTCATTAGCATTTTGATATTTGTGAGTGACCAGAATGTAGATTGAACACATCTTCATGCATATTTTCTTTTTTCAGTCTATCTTTTCCAGTGCATCTCTAATAAATAGATAGGAATTAAACTACTGAATGTTGGGGTCTCCAAATGATTTTTGTTGGCTGTTGGTGTGTGCCTGTCAGTGCACTAAAACTTTTGCATAGGGATTGGTGCTCTGTATTGGGCTTCTTGTGCAGGAGTGAAGGAATGTAATTTCAGCATTTATTACTGGGTAGAAAACATCTGTGGCTCAGTGCTTGCGAAGGAGATGATGATGATCAGCCATAAACAGATGTGGCAGTCCACTTCAGAAATTAGTTTATTGATCTCTGGATCATTGGATATACTTTCTAAAATAAACCAAATTGTTTGCTTCTGGTAAATGGTGAAAAACAACTTCTTGTGGGCAGGAAAAGTAATCTCCTGGGAGAATGAGTCATGAAAGCATTAGTCTAGTTGGAACTTATTGGTCTACAATTGCATTATTTTAATTGTTGGATTTTTTTTCTTATTCAAATAGAAGCCTTCATTTTATTGCTTTTTTCCCTCTTGAAGGTAGACAGTCTACTAAAAATGGAAGTCCTAACCCTGGTCAGTCCGATCTAGACATTCTCTAAATAGTTTCAGGTCCTGAATACTATTCTAACTACCAAGTTAGAAACTATTCTTTTATTAGATTATTTATTTTACTTTTATTCGTTTTCATTTTATTAGCTGGCAATAAGTGGAGCTATGGTAACGTGTAGCCTTGTGAAAGAGTATTTGTAATCCCTTTGGGACGCTCCTGTCTGTGAGCTTCTTGACTCGTTATTAGCAGCTTGCATTAACAGTCATTGAAGAGCTCATTATGTCTTCATCCTTGTTGGTCCTTCATTATCTCTCTTATTTGTAAAGCACAAAACAGCAGGACTAAAGAAAATCTCATAGGATGGTACTTGGGAGGGACAGATCAGTCATACCAGCATTGCTAGGGAGAAGAACATAGAATAGGAATGAGAATCCCACAGTTTGTCTGCACCTTTTATTTTTCTGTCAAGTGATTTTAACTTTTCCAGTGGGATGTATAATTAGATATTTTTTAGCTGTGGAAAACATAAGTTTTAATTAAAAAAAAAAAAGGAATCTTTGGATTTGCACAGCTGTGTGGCTTGTCATCTTCAGTATGTAATTTGCAAAATTCTGCAAAGAGAGTCAAGTTATTTGGCTGGGACTTAGGTGTTGACAACGTGCTGTGAAATTCAAAGCGTGAGAGGGTGCAAGTCTGGAGCTGCAGAAGGGGCCTCTCCTTGAAGTGGCAGGAGGGGTTGGCAGGAGGAGTTGGCTGCTGTCCCTGTGCCCTTGGGCCGAGCAGGCGTCGCGCTTGGCCGTCGCTCCAGCTCTCTGCCAGGTCTGCGGCTCCGCAGGCGCTTTGGGAGTGCGATCCCATTTCCAAAGCGGGCTACTTGTATCTTCGAGTGCTTCCACCCTCCTGGTTGCGGCTCCTTGCAGTCTTGTGCCATTGCAGGCCTTGTTAAGTTTTGTAGCAGCCTTGTCAGGTGGTGTGGAGTGGAAGGAGTAGCCCTGGGTAGCCAGAGGTCCTAATGCGGAGTTCATTCAGCTTTTGTGCCTTACAGACACGCTATAGAGAATACTCCCAAATTAGATGCCAGAGAACTTGTGTGATGGGGTGGTGGCCGAAAATGAAGAGATGAGGAACGCTTCCATGGGAGTCATTCATATCAATATATTCTGGTTTGATGTTTGGCACAGACCGTGGCTGCTTCTAATTCAAATTGGCCAGCTGTTCCGACTTGGAAATTTTGGAGTTGTGTAGGATTGGCACTTCCCCCCTCCTTTCCTTCAGAGGAAAAAGAGGGTTCTAGGAGGGGCTGCCAGGCAGCTGCAGCCTCTCCTCGGAGATCACATAGTAGTGCTGAGTGCCATCCTCGTGGGGCAGTGTTGGTCTCTGGAGCCCTTGCTGTGCCATGGACATGGAGAGCTGGGGTCTCCCAGTGCCCCTCGAGCAGTGCAGCCTTGCTGTTGACTGTCTGATGTAGTAGATTCTGGTCTGGGATTAGCTTTGGAGTAAAGAACTATGTGCTACGAAAACCTGATCTGTTCTAGATGTGTTCTTCCTGACTGTCTCTTGTCTGCTGGTTTCCAAATGCTGTGCCCTAAATGACTACCAGCCTGTGTGTGGCTGCTGTGAGCTGCCACACACCCTTAAAAAATTTATTTAAAACTGCCCTCAAACAAGATTGTCCGTCTAACTTTGTTCTACCCCATGCTCCAATTTGAGAGTATAGGTAATGTAGCTCAGTGATTTGTGATTTGAACTAGACCAAGCCTTATAAAAGGATCTAATCTAGATTTAAAATAGGCATGCCTAAAATGAAGGGTATTTCTTTTTCTTGGAAATGCTTTCCTTATTTCTCATGCAAAACCAGGATAGCTCAGGCTTGAGAGCTGTAGTAATAAACTGCAGTAGCAACACTAATAGATGATTAGATAGGAAGAGTAAAAGCTCCTGAATATTCACCTTCACTTTATTGGTTGCCTGTTAAAAGCTTTCATGTTGCAGATAAAATACTGTTGGAAATTTATTGGTGGCTTATCGTATTTGTTCATCTTTAAGCTGTTAATAAACTTTAAAGTTTATGTTGAAGCAAAAGTGCACAGCTTAATATTTACTTGGCATTTGGATTTGCTTTCTAGAATTGATGCCTCTTAAACATTAGGAGAGTTGCACTCAGCTCTTTCAGAAGCTAGTCCAATGAAAGCATTAAGGTTTATTTATGCTTGCTGCTCATGCTAAACAGTTGGACAAGTTATAGGTCACAGACTTCATAAAAACTGTTTGTGTTGGTCTTGTTATTAATCCATCTTCGCAATCATTCTTAATATTTCCTAAAATACATGCTTGTACAAACTTAGCAGCAGCACGTTGATATGGAGGAATGTTGGAAGGTGTTTTGGGAGCCTCTTTCAGACCATCAAAGAAAACAGGGTGATAGCCACAACACTTACAAGATCTCTGCTGAATAGTGCAGAGAGTTTGGAAGAAATAAGTCAGTTCTGAGGTCAGTTAGACCTCCGTGGTCAGGTTTCTGAAGGAACAGTGCATATCTGCATCCTGAACTGTAAAATATTGACTTCTACCACCTTCATAAAAGTATCTATGTCATTGCTTGTTCTAGAGCTTTTCATCTTCACGAAGTAGAAGCTCATCTCTGCTGCCGCCTGGGACGGTTAATTCTGCCTCTCCTAGTGGCCCAAAACACGTGAATCCAGGTGGGCCGACTGTTGTTACCATCACACATCACAAGTCCCCGGCAGCTGCCCGAAGAGTGAAGAGCCAGCGTTCCGGCCAGCTCCACGAAGTCAGAGAGGTAGGGAATGTCCCAGTGGTGTTTTGCTAAAGGTTTAACATTCTTATTTTGCTTTAGAGTAAGCAAGCAAAGTCTGGTAAGTTAAACTGTCTGGTTTCTACTCTGTTTTGGTTGATTGCTTTGTTTTGATCTCCTTGTTGAGCCGAAGGGTGTCTTTAACTTTGGTCCAGCTTGAAGCGTGGTGCATATGTAAGGTTCATGAGCCAATCTTAATGATACTGTATGTGTGTGATTTAAAAGCTGGCCTAGGTTGGCCACAGCCCCAGACTTTACATGGTGGCACAGTGGAGGAGGAGCACTCTGTTAAAACTACATGCCACAAATCCCTGCAGGTATTTACCTGTAACCTGAAAGACAGATTCAGGTAAGTCTGAATGAGAAAGGACACCCAGCTCCCCAAGCTCGGCAGTTCTTTTCTGTATGGCTCTGGTTTTAATTTTGTCTAGTTTCTGTTGCTGGCCATGTGATGGAAGAATGCTTTGCCCCGTTTAAACTCATCAAAAACAAACAGTTTATTGATGTTCTTTGAAAGTATTTTTATTAGGATTTAAAAAGTTTAACTCGTATACTGGTAGAAGTCCAGGCAACAAAAATAGTACTGAATTTGAAAACTCAAATGCTACTGCAGGCTTTCACAGAACTCACTTTTATCTGTCTTTCATCTTGTTATTTTTTCCTTTGTGTGAATTTCTTGTGGTTCTTTAGCAATACCTTTCTCCTCCCTCTCTTACCAGAGAAACCATCTGTTTTAAAGCATTCTTTCATTATACATGTTTAAAATTTTGGCCAAGTCCTCTGATAGTTACCATATCAAGAATCTACTTTTTAAGTTTATACTCCCTAAATGTTTTATAAGCATATTATATAGATGTTATCTATAATCTTATATAGAATTTGAAGAAAATATTTCAGTAGCCACAGCTCACAATGAGGATTTAAACTGAAAACTGTGTGAAGAGTGTTTGCCTTATTACTATTTCTTTTATTGTAGCAGCATTAAAGTGAATGAATGCATACCTTATATTTTCCATTCTATTTAAAATAGTTGCCCCTTGCTTAGATTCTGTAATACTAAATGTATTTGCTCTCAGAGGGTGGATTCAGAGATTGCCTCATCTGTATCTGTTAATGATATCTGTATCTGTTAATAATCAGTGTGATCTGTGGCACCTTTGTGATGTGAAGCTGTACAGGGCTGAAAGTAGTTCAAAAGAAAGACGTATTTGTGGTCATCATAAGTTGGAAGGAGACAAAATGAACAGATGTAAAGAACTGCATTTGGGAAGGAAGGAAAAAATAGTATCACATGGTAAAGTGGAAAATAAGTGGTTAAGTATCATCCCTGCAGAGAGCACCTGGGAGCTGGTCTGCAATATAATGTGATGTCACTGCAGAAAGGTAAATGTTAAAGCAAAACAGGAACGCTACAAAAAGGACATCCTTCACTTGGGGATTTATGGTCTTCAGTATCTTGAAGAATATTTCGGTGAGCTGTAAAACTCAAGAGTTGCTGTTCAATTCGGGACCAATTTGTCTTGATTTGACGGCATTATTTGCAAAAAGTGAAGTGCATCTGGATTGCAAATGGAACAGATGTGCTCCTATATTTTACGTATTGCAGTGCTGGTTTTGCAATACGTAGTTTCTCCATTCTTTCCTTTTCCTATTTTTCCATTTCATAATAAGAACAAACAGCAGGCTATTTTCCTCTGTTTATTCTGTCTGATTAAAATTTGTAGTGAACATAGAGCAGAGAATTTAGTGTAAAAAAGACTGATAGCAAAGAGGTTTATTTAGAACCCTACTGATGTGCAAAATTTTTGAAGGCAAAACAAACAACTATGTAGGAACCCAAAATGATACTTACTTTAAGGGCTTCAGTTCTGACAGTAGACCTTTTCCTATTTTCAATTTCCTGGTAATTGTAAAACTGATCACATATATGGAACTTTGCAGTGCTTTAAAACTTAACTTTCACTAGTCCAATTCCTTTTGAATAGTATGACATTTCAAAGATGCTCAGGAATATTACTTTTCATTGTAATATAGAAGTATTTTTCTATTCAAAATACTGTTCATTATATTTTGCTTATATTAACCGTACAGATTTACGGAATGTAATATCAAAACTGCAAGTAGCCACGTATTAATTTGGGCAAGCTGGAATGCTCGGTCTTGCATATACAGAGTTCTTCAGGGTCCTATGTCTTTTATTCATTGAAGTACCTACCACTTGCAAGTGATTTTCAGTAAGCCGTGGAGTTCTTATGGTGATGTAAGTGACTGTGGTCTTGAAATTGCATTCTGTTGTTTTAAACTGAGTATTTTATTATTCTCCTGCCAATTTGTTATAAAAGGGTTATACTTGCAGAGTTATTTACTGTAGGTGGTTTAAAATTAGCTGAAACAAAACCAAGTGGCTGCATCACACTCATTCAACGGCAGCCAAAACTTAGTAAGAAAATAACTCCTTGGAGATGCCTGAAACCTTACAGGACGTGATCCTGGACAACTTGTTCTGTGCACCCCTGCTTGAGCACAGCAGGATGGACCAGGTGATCTCCAGAGGTTCCTTCCAGCCCCAGCTCTTCTGTGGAACAAGTGGCTTCATTTTGAATGATGTCTCTTTTTGATGAGAAGGTTTGACTGGAGTATAGCCTGTACCAGCGTTCCCACTTCTGCTAGAGAATGAAGACTTGCAGTATGAGAGGGTTCTAAAATGACGTATGGTAATGATTCCTAGAAATTTGCAGAAATTCATGGAAATGTAAATAAGATTAGAAATAGAAATTAAAGAAGATTAAAGGAAAAAGTCTGGAGAAATATTTTCCCATCATTATGCTTGTAGATGAGAAGCAAATTTACAAACATAAGAATGGAAGAAGACATCTAGTATCTTCTGTGGCAGTCTCCTCTAAAGCTATTCCAGTGGTCTATAAAAATGTCATCCCCTAAGGCTGTTTATTCTAGCTCATGTTGGTACTGTGAGATCAATTAAAAACATTAATTAAGCCTCTTTAGGTGATAAATGGGATGCTTCAGTGTATGGGAGTGTCAGAATCTATCAGAAATCTGAATTATTCTAGTATCATAAAGTAATCATTATTTAGTGACATATACATGAGTTGAACAATTTTCAGTGTTCTCGGAATCTTTACCTTGCTCTTGTAGTATCCTTGAGATCACTAGGGGAGTGCACATGGCTTAGGCTTATGCTGTGTATTGATTTTTGTGTTCATGCACAAGTGGAGTCATCCTGGAATCCACACAGAGCAGCAGGGAGCACAGAGGTTGCTATGGGAATCGCAGAGCAAATGCGCTACTAAAATTACACTCTTTGTCCATGAGAGTTATGTCAGGAATGAACTTGGTTCATTATTTGACTGCATATATGTTATGTTTTTTTCCTTTTTTTTTTTTTAATTTCAAATCTGAAATATTCATGATGCAAATATGGCTTCTTTTTATGAAGTTTTTTTTTAAGAGTGTAGTAATTGAATATATGCAAAGATGATAGTTTTCAATCACTCGACTTAATACATGGCAATTTATAAATTAGGGATAATATGATGTGTATGAAAGCCAAATTGGGAGACTGCGATGGCATTCGTTTCTTAAGCGAATGCAGACAAGCTAGAATTTCCATTCACAGTTATTAAAGCATTTCATTAAGGTTTAAATAAATGTCTAGTTTCCAAAGGAGCTTGGGAGAAGTAAAAATGAAGGCAAACTTTCACTTGCCTTTAAAACTCTCATTTAATTTTGTGTATAAAACAACACAAAATGATTCTAACCAGTATAAAACAGCATAAAATACTGTAGTGTATGGCATAGCATGGACTTACTAGGCTAAACCTTTGACAAATGACGGAGCTGATTTCTCTCCCAATTCAAGCACGGATATTGCGGCCATTTCCATTTGGAGTGGACAGCTTGGGAATGAAGCAGGGAAGAAAAGGCCCTTTGCCCACAGCTGCGGTGCTGCCTCCTGGTTGCTGCAGTGGATGCCACTGATCTGAAGGGATCAGATGCCACTGATCCCTTGTCCTGGGATTTCCCGCTCCCAAAGCCCGGGGGCAGTTCCATTAGCCCGCGCTTAAGGACAGTTTCGTTAAGCTGATGGTGCTTTTGAGTGTTCTCCATGGCATGATGGCCGTGTAGTATCACGCCACCGGGCAGGTTGCAGATGTTAAGGATGGAGCTGCTTGCTTGTAAAGCTCCCCCAAAGAAAGTACATGTAGCAGTGGCTCCCGCCCTGGAAGTGTGCAGTGCAGCCTGTGTTCTTGTACGTGTTCCTGGAGGGTCTTGCTGCAATCTGCAAATCCCCGTGTGACGACTGAAGTGCTGCTTGCTACGGCAAGAAATACAGGAGACATTTTGATTTCCTAATGAATGAAGCAGCAAACACCATAGCTCTTGTGTTATAAAATGGAAATCAGATCTCTAGCTGCCTTTGCTAGATGTAAATGTGATTTTCTACTGTAGTCCTTGGGGTTCAGGTTCTGAATGGCTTGAGAACTCCGTTTTCTTTGGCAGCTTTGTATGTGTTATGCTGCTTGTAAGCAGCTAGTTGTGTCTCTCTTGGTTGCAATCCTGGCTTCTGACAAGAATGTTTTAGAATGCAGCTAACAACCAAGGTGACTATTGACATTTCATCCCAACAAACAGGTATCTGCCTGAATTTGGCATATACATTTATGTACTTTTGTATTACAGCTACTAAATGTATAGCTCTGTTTCAGCTTTTTTTCTGTTTGTGTTTTTGTTTTTTGATTTATGTATTTGTCACTGTAGTGAATCGACTCAGGGAACATTAGCTCATGTTTTTGCAGACACTCTTCAGATTTTTCTTCAAATAATCTGTCAGTTTACTGTGTTCTGGGGTGACAACTTGTGAGATTTTTCCCCCAACAGAGTTCCCCTCTTACCCAGTTACAGCCTTAGAGTAGATGCAGACTGGCAGCCACAAAACACATGAGTTGAGGGGAAAGTAGCTGGGTAACTCGCTCATCTTGCAGCACACCAGAAATGGGCTTGGGACGGTGCTTGTGTGTGCTAAATCACTTCAGTGCCCTCAAGTTAATGCTGTCCCTGTAAAGCAGTTGACAGAAGTGGGCTCAGCGACACCGGCAGGAGTGGAGAGGGTTTGGGTGCTTTGCATCAGGGTGACTTAACCACAGCCGTACGAGCACGTGCTGCTCGAGGCTTCCCACGTCATCAGGAATTGCTAGATTAGATGGTGTTAATGGGGACAACTCACTTGCTTTGCAGACTAAGATGGGGAAGAAATATCTATGAATAAAGCAAACTGGCAGGCTTCATGACGAGGAGAAGCAAATCTAGTTCTTCTCTTGCTCAGTGGGCTCCCAGATGATGACAGTAATCTTAGCTGCGATAGCAATAAAATGTCGTTTTATACTTGGACACCACCAACCAGGTGGCCAACTGGGAGGAGGGCGTAAGGAAGTAAACGTGAGGAGTGGTGAGCAAGGAGGACTGCTAAAATCCTTGTGATGTTTGGAGAAGTTGCATGTGGCATATGGGGCTGCCCTGGTGTGGCTGTGTGTTCATAAAACTTCAGAGTTCCCCAGGTGGAATGCGGAAGGATGGAGGGTGACAACTAAGGAGCCACTTATATATGTCAGTAAGTACAGATTCTGAGAGGCAGCTCCCCATCCACAAACATATGCTGTTGAAATGTGTAATTAAGGTTCCACTGCAATGTGGCCTTTTCTTTCCTGAGACTAATCTTATCCAAACTTGAGATTATTTATAAATAGCATGCCATACAGCATAAACTAATGCAGTTTTCCTGTGATTGCTGATGTTGGTGCAGTGACTAGAAGCCTTTTAGATGCACCCTTGCATAGTTAAAATTCACAAATGGGCCTTAATTGCTAATAAGCAAAATATGCTTCCCAGCTGTGTGCTCTAGCTATTAACTTCACTGAAGTGACGGTTCTGAAAAGTAAGGAAAGCAGCTACTCAAAAGTGTGCCTAGAATAGCATCTACTTACGAGCAACGTTTAATCACTAAATCTACTGGCTTGGCTTGCAGGTTTTGAGGTAAGCGTGGTCATAAAATTGCAAATGAATAATGTCCCACGAGGAGCTTCTCCGATGTGGTTCTGCGTGTGGCGCCCGGCGCCTCAGCCCACAGCAGCGAGATTCCTGCAGCCAGGTGCCCTCCAAGGCTCATTGGAACTCGCAAGGTCCTTCCTTTGCTTCTCTAATTTATGGCTTCTGATCATTGGAAGCAGCTCATATAAAAAGCCACCTTGGCAGCCACTTTCCTTCCCCTCACCTTTGTGCTTTTGTCTCTGGTTTCCTATACCCTGCTCCCCTTGGGTCCTCTTTGTGAGTAAATGGCAAGTCTTAGTGGGAGACTATTAATAGGATAAGATTAATATTAGAGAGAAGCCTAGCAAATAGTCCATTAAAGAGTTCTGGAGGTACAGAGGGAGAATCTGGCACTAGTTCTCTATTGGTACAAGCCTAATGCGTTTTAATGTAAATGGTATACATCACCTACATGTGTATGGACTGCGTACAGGCGCTGCAATATAGCAAGCTAGCAATGAGGAAGAGAGGTTGTGTCTCCTTATGTTGGATGCTGATCCTCACTTTTCCTTCCAGTAGCAGTGTGACCAGTGCTAGATTGATCTTCCTGCAAAAAATACATAGCCTCCTAACCCGGATAGAAGGAGAGAGAGAAGCTCATTTGCCAAGAAAAATGATGGTCACTGATATAGTCTGTATGAATCATGCTCTCTTACTTGAGTATTTATTATGGATGTCAAATGTAAGTAAAAACCTTTAACTTCTGCTCACCTAAGACTTGCTTAGTAGCTTGGTGAAATGGTCTAAAGGTGGCTGGTGCTATCAGAGGAATTGTTTCCCTTGTGCATTGTTTGTTTCTAAATCTCCTCAAACATCAGGTCTATTCTGCAGCATGTTTTAGGCTGGAAGGGAGAGGTGTTCTCTTCTGGTATTGAGACCTGAGACGGGATTCTCAAAAGACCTGGCAATTGGGAGTGGAGAAGGGGGGCAGGAAAAGTGTCTGTGTTTTTTTTTTTCAGTCATAAAATGGAAAGACATTCAAAGGAAGTTGTGTATCTCAAGATACTGATCAAGTTTAAAAGCATTTTATAGTTTAGAGCCAAGGTTGCTTCTCTGCTAAAACATTCTGCTGGGATTTGAACTTTTCATTTCTAGTCCATCTCCGTGGACCCAAGGTATTTCTGTAATCCCTCTCTACCTTTTTTCCTTTTTTTTTTTTTTTTCCCTTTTTCACTGACTTGTTCCTTAAGTAAGGAGGAGAAGGGCAGATTGTTTGCAGAGAGCATTTATTTAACCTTGAGTCTGGAGCTGTGATCTCAACCAAGGCTGGCAAGGAATCTTCCAGAGGTAGCAGAGGGAAGCATCTGATCTGTTTTGTCCTGAAGCATGTGAGCTGTTTTCTCTTAGATTTCTGCTAGAATTCTCTGGGATTGCATCCACTAATTAGTAGATTTTTTGTACTGACTAATGTGAACCTGCTTGATTGGTGTCTTTCCTTATTTTCCTGGTATAAGAAGCACAATTCTGTGGAAACCCACATTCAGATTGCCATCATTTGTGTACCCAAAGAAAGAGTCTGCATAAATTTCCTGGGAACATTATTAACAGTTACAAATATTGAATGTGCCCTTTGGTATTCAAAGATGATTCAGATATTTTTAACAAAGATATGCTTTTGTGGATGGTTAGGTCAGCTCAGCAGTTCATTTTCTTGATGAGATTTTTGCCAGTTTTAAAGCCTTGAAGTAGGAACTTCCTCCCTTCTGTGTGAATTGCAACAAACTGAGATTTTTTTTTTTTTTGGAAAATGGAATTTTCTTCTCCCGTGTTCAAAGGAACGTTTAAAGCTGCTAGACCGGACCAAGTAAGATCAGCTCCCTTGGCCTGCTGGCTGCCCTCTGCCTCGTGCAGCTCAGGATGCTCGTGGCCGCCTTTGCCACAGGGAATGAGTTGTCCAACAGGGTGCCCAGGTCCTCCACAAAGCTGCTAGTCACCCCCAGCTTGTCCTGGTGCACGGGGTAGTTCTGCCCTAGGTGCAGGACTATGGGCTTGGGTGTGTTGAACTTCGTGAGGTCTGCCCACCTCTCCAGTGTGTCCCAGTGCCTCTGAATGGTAGCCCAGGCCTTTAGGGTAGTGGCCACTTCTCCCAGCTGTGGGTCCTCTATGAATTGCTGAAGGTGCATTTGCTCCCAGCTCATTAAGGAAGGTGTTAGACAGTATTAGAGCCAGTATTAACTCTTGAGGGAGACCACAGGCCACTGCCTTAGAGTGATGGTGCGGATTCCTCCTTGGGAAAGGAGAGCTGAATGCCCTCCTGTTTTATTTTGCTTTTCCCACAGAGAAATGGAACTGGAACTGGGCATTTCAATGGAAATGAAAGCAGAGGCAGGAGCTGAAGAGAAAAGCAGGTGCTGGTGATCAGCTGGCACCCTGACTGTCAGAGGCAGAGTTCTGTTTGGCTGCCACTTTCTGTGGCTCCGTCTGCAAATTATATGCCAAGTGAAAATTAACTTGCTCCTTTGAAGCTGCATTGATAGGGAGTGTGTGTCTAAGCCTTAATAACTATTATATAACAGAGTCATTCCAATTTTACTGTTGATTGTTTGCTGCTTTAAAATGATTGAGGTCAAGCAGGCTGCTACCCTGAGGTGCTAATGATGGAGAACTACGCGCTGCTTCTCTGTAATGGGAGGAAAGTAATAATCAAGAAAGGACAATTGCTATGGATGTCATTGACCGGCTCCTTTTTAAGATGTTTTCAGAATATCTTATTTAATGGTCTAGGATCCTCTCTTAAGTATATATTTTTTTCCTCATCAGCATTCTATCCTTCAGAGGCTACAGTGGGTCTATACTTGATGGCAGCTTTGAGGACAGAATTCTATTCTGTCAATAGCTCATGTTACTTGTAGAGCTTAAGAAAATGTTTGTGGTCCCCTCTTTTTGTATATGTTTCCACAGTAAATATGCTAAAGCTGAAGGGCAAAATCTTGTTTAGAAGAGATATGTTGTAGGCTGCAGTGCCTTTGGCAAGAACCTCTGTGTGTAGCTGTTTCACTTTAGTCACATATTAAGCTCTAATTTTGCCTTCCTACCTTGCATGCTGTTGGAATCTCATTAGAAGATCTATGGATGTGCCTTGATTGAAAAGAAGGGAAAAGCCTCTAAGTCTTTATCAGAAAAATTTCTTCTGTTGAGTACTAGGACCTCCAAACGACCTTGAATAAGTTTGGGAATGCTTTTCAGACGTTAAGCCAAGCC
>JAVCKT010097862.1:0-11262 GCA_032273925.1 Rhynchotus rufescens
TGCCCAGGGGTTTTATATAATTGATATGTTTTGTCAGTAAACTTTGTACTACCTCACTTAAAATACTCAGCTATACTTTCTAAAATATTTTCCAATACAAAAAGACATTAGCTGTGCTATGCACTGACAGAAAATTAAACTACAGTGAGGTGCTTGTAGAGATTTCCTAAGTCCCCACTGAGCATTCATCTTTATGGTAGATGATATAAAAATAAATAAATAAATCCCAGCATGAAGTGGAAGGAGGGAGGAAAAGGAGTATTTGTAGTAAAAAGATTTGTACAGCCAAGGGGCAGAATGAGTCCAATAAAACCAACAACACTTTAATAAAAGGATCTTGATTTATTCCACAACAATTCCCTGAATACAGCATTAATGTTTTGCTATAGATGTGGTCTTTGTGAGCACAAGATCCTCTCCAGTTTCTCATGAGAGCTTCATGTTAACCTTTCTGATACACACAAGAACATACAGGATACACACAGGAACGATACCAAACAGAGTAGAGTGGCTAACAATCCAGTGAGTGTGCTGCCATATTTTTGTATGTGAAAGCTATCCATTCCAAAAGGATACTGGGATTCTGGACTCGTGACAAATGTACTTCTTGTGTGCACCTGCCTCACTTCATGCCTCACTATGCATCCAAAGTGTCCATTAATCAACACTGCCACATAGTCTGTCATATATTATGACAAAGAGTTATGGTAGGAGATATCTAGAATTCGAGCAATATTTTCCACTTTGAGCTTAATTTCAGTTTTAGCAGCTGATGTTAAGTGGCTTTATCAAGACATTTTAACATAATTTTTGCAGTTGATCACTATGAATCATTCATCTACACAGGAACATCTCAGGTAGTGCAGATGAAAACTTCCAAGTGTGCAGATATTGTCTCAATTTGAGGAACTTTATTCATCATACTGTGTAGTGAGCTGTGGTTTCATTTGAGACTTTCAGTTGCAGTGGAAAAGTAATGAAATTAGTTTTTTTAATTTATATTAAAGTATAATCTCTTATCACAGTGGAATACCCAGGATGATTGTATCATGATTTAATAAAAAATAAAAGATATTTTTAATTTGAAAGAAAGATAAAAATATTTTTAAAAGAGAAATTGAAATCTCAAAAACATTCTGCCAAATTTGTGATTAGATCCTTTTTAATACTTTTTTTTGTTTTATTTTAATTACAGCATTTCATGAGCCCAAAACCTCAAGATTGAACAACTAATGAGAAATTGAAGTATTTCTCCTTAAGTCTCTTTTCTACGGAAAATTACATTTTAACTCATAGGAAAGTAAATGTAAAGTATTGACTGTCTTTGACAATGCTCAGTTATTTGAAAAAAAATGAATCTTTCATTTCTAAAGACAGTTGCAATTTTCACACAAAAAAATCATAGGAAAACAGAATTCATTCCATTGACTTCTTCCTTCTCCAAGAGAACATCTAACATGTAGGACTGTCAAAAGAACTGATGTTTCTCCCAACAAAAGGATTTTATATAAAAAATAAAACATTTCATTTGATACAGAAAAAGTAGTGACTTTATCAAAACACAGGAAGAGACTGGTAAATACAAAGAAAAGGAAGAGCAGAGTTTCTTCCCTTATCCTTGTATAATTCTCAGATGCGAGAGAAATACAATTTCATCTCTCTATTTTCAATTGTAACACGGGTATGACCAAATGTCATAAATGCTGGGTAATAAGTGTTCTCAGCCTCTACTGCTATGACTTACTACCTAGAAATTTTAGCAGATACAGAATGTCTGGAATTTAGTCCCTATTCTACATTAAAATTTTGTTGAATTGTCTACCTGTATGGATGCCAGCAGAGAGAAATACTAGCATCTTGATTTATGTTCCTGGCTCAAGCAAAGCTTTTGACAGTTTATCTTGAGCATGTGAAAAATGAGAAAGTAACTTTCATAAGTAGAGTATTAATTTATGTAAAGATTTCTAATTGCAGATTATTTCAGAACATGTACCAGTGTGGGGAATCGCATATTTCCGTGTTAGAAAAGCAGCAAGATAGAAACGATGGCTCTTTTGCAAACTAATAAATAAATAAACACGTAAATAAATAATAAAAGCAAAAATCTCATGAGAACAACAAAATACTTTGAATCAAACTTCACATTTTTTTTTCCTTCTTCTTAACTTAATTGCCTTAACTTGCCTTCTTAATTTCTGGAAGGCAGAAGTCAACATTCTCCAGATTAACAACTTCAGCAAGAATCAGAACAATTAAGCAAAAGAGAAAAAGAGATAGCAATTTCCCTACCATTTTTTTTTTAGAAAAAAAAAAGAAGTTTTCAAAGCAGAAAATGATAAATGGTAACTTGCTCTACTTGGATTCAGAGGCAGCACTGTATATTCATTATTTATTTCCCAATACTGAAACGAGATTAATAAACTGGACATATGTTTCACATCAAGGACATGTAATAAATTCTTAGAACCTGCACATTTGACTCGAGGGAGACAACTTACAAGACAGAAATTTGCATTTTGAAAGGTGTTCTACTGGACTTGAAATACAAAGGCAATGTGTCTGTATTTTTGTAGCGCAAAAGGCAGAGTCCAACACTCCCCAACTTGAGATAGATGAACTTAAAATGGGCCAGTGCTACCTAATATTCAGCAGTATTTGCCGCCAATGCAGTGTCATACTAATGCAGGATATATTGCCTGCCATATGTTTTATAGAGGAGGAACAGAAGCAGAAAAGATTTCAGCCCAAATTTTAACCACTATGTCCTTGGTGTGTACCATCAGAATTTCTTCAATAAAGGTCAATCAGAGGGCAATCATAATGCACAACCTACTCAACATCCCTATAAAATCTGATGAAACTTAGAGTAGACCTTATTACTTGTCTTATAAATGAATTACAAACCTAAAGTAGGATTACTAAATAGGATTTGGGAATTTTTATTTCTCTAAGTTGATATTTAAAAAATATTTCATTCTTTAACAGAAATACTACTATGTTCAAGTTTTAGACATGCATTTCTTCATCCTTTTGCTCAAACTTTATCTAAAGAATAGGAGCAGATCTAAATATCTGGGAAAATCACATAAAGGCCTCTCAAGAAGCCCATCATCAATTTTTATTTGTTTAGAAATCACTGTCCAGAAAATCTCTGTACTCCATTGTACTGGGGTGATGTCTCTACTGCATGTATGTATTTTCACTGATACATGGACCACGGTACATAAGTAGCATTCAATTTCTATACAGATTCTTCATCCAAAAAGGAAAAAAAAAAGTTTACATGATAAGCTACTCAAAACAGAATGGAAAAATACTAAACCTTAAATTCTAAGGGATAGAAAAACTATTTTGTCTCCAGCTAAGAAAATCAAAATAGCCTATGCAGAAGACTTATGATTAAGAAATAAATTTGCAAAATTAAAAACCAGGTCTATTATCCTTTTGTTTTTTCTTTTTTTCTTTTTTCTTTTTTTTTTATAAGGTATTCACAGATTATTCAACCACCTTGAATAATGAGTATCCTTTTTAAAGAATGTCTTTACCTACAGGATGTGTTTTTATCCTTATTAGTAGGAGCTGTGAATCACAGGTGTTTACAGCTCCTGTACTCTTACCAAAACTGAAATTCTTTAGATGGGTTGCTAAAGCAGCAAAAATAAAAGGCATGACAGTTCAAACCTGTGTCTTTATTGTGGGTGGATACAAACACAGCAAAATGACAAAAAAGGTAGGATATACAATTGTGAATAATATAGTTTATAACCGTCAGAATACTTTTTTATAGAGCAGTTTAACAGAAACTTTATTTCATGTTCTTTTTTTTCTCTCTCCTCCTCCATCCAGAGGAGATGAAAAATAAACAATAAATATATTTGTAGAAACAGAGACAAATTTAACAGTGTCCAGAGAGAGTGTATGAGATCAATTTTCTGTGGTTGCGGGGTGAGATGAAGACAACTGTCTGAGGTCCAGATTCCCAACTTAACAATGGAAAGAAATGTTCATTAAAAATAATGATAAAAATTATATAAAAAAAAAGTCTTGTAGAGGGTATGCAGGACTTGCTTAAAGCTATGCAAAATTGTTTCTACCTCTCTTCTTGATGGACAAGATATGACCATCTCTTACAGAAACTAACTCATGATGAAAAAAACATGCACGAATATTTATTCACAACATAGCAAGCCTCCAAATGTACACATAAACATGCTTACGGTTTTCATTTATCAAAAACATCAAATCTAGAAAAGGAAGCAGAATCCCTGCCCTGCAGATTTTGCAGTTTATCTTGGGTGCAATAAATGTGCTTTAATTTAACAGAGCCTCCACATGACAACCACCAGTTCTTATTTTAAATTTTTTAATCTCAGTTGGAAAAATATCAGAGAGCTATTAAGATAATGGTGCTTTTTTAACCTTTCTACAATTATGTAGATGATTCAAAGATGACAGTTCTATGACACTCAAATGGATCTACAGGATTTATACAATACTTAACCCACCCTTCCATAATAGAAGAAAATTTGGAATATTGAAAATCTTGTAATATTAATGTATGAAATTTCAAACTTGAAGATTTATGAAAAAGAAACTCAAGAGTGACAGATTGTTTTTATTATGTGAAAGACTGGGAAGGCAAAATGCAAAGAGAGAATTAATCACAATGTACAAAGGAAAAAAATACTTAAACTTCAGTGTCATTTAGTGGCAAAGATAAAATGCTTAAGAAGAAATTAGACATGGAGGAAAAGAAGAGAATAAAAGAAATATATGGAATAACTTGGCTACATCAGATAACTTGAGTCAGCACAAAACATTTGCATCCATAGAAAGACATGAATAGCACAAATGTTACTAAAAATAAAAGCTACTTTTAGGATCATTTTATTCCCTTTGTCCTTCAACTAGTTCACATTCACACACAAAAGAAAGAAAAATGCTAATGCAAGGATCCACAGAAGTACCTTCATGGTTCTGACTATCATTGTAATTCTAACTTACATAACAGCAAATGTATGATCTATATGTTTTGCATTGCTTTTTTTGTTTGTTTGTTTGTTTTTTGTTTTTTGTTTTGTTTTGTTTTGTTTTTCCTTTCTTTCCCCACTAGTTTACTGTATTATTCTCTCAAAGTCATTGGCTGGAACTTATTGAAGTGATCATTATTGATCACTTTTTCCATTAGATGGTGGGTAGAAGAGATAGTATACTGCAGTTATAATGTCAAACATGATCTATTCCAGTGGAACCTGGGCTAGAATGGGAGTTATGTTAACATTCAGCTTAAGATCTAATTACAGCTGCTGAGTGTTCCAGGAAAACCTGGTTGTTGTTCACATTTTTTTCCCTTCCTGATAACATATGTAATGTTGACAAGGTCAAAAACGACGGAAGTGCAAGTGCTATATGCTCCACACCTAAAGTTTGCTGTTGTGAGGAGTCCTTGACATTTCACAAGAGGAGAGTGCCAAGAAAATATAAAACATTCTGAGCCTCTGACCAAAGCTATTAACTACATTTCATAGCAGTAGCTGAATTGGGATGTGTCAACAGATTAGAATTCTTTTTTCCCCCTACACTGCCCCAGATGTGCTAAAACATCTATTAGCACAGCAAGAGCAACATATGATTAATTCTGGGATGACCCAGACTAGAGTTTCATCTTGATTAAGCCCCTGTACATCCAGAATAACTCTACAGAAGTTAACTTAACTGCACTTAACTACAACTCAGAAAAGAATTTGACTTCTCACATGTAGCATCTGTTTTTAAATCAATTACAAAAATGTCACTTTAGGAATGTCTTTTATCTCTGTCACATGATAGACTCAACCAGAAAGTGAAACTTGAAACAGCCTCTTTGCCTAAACTCTGTGAATTATTTGACCTAGTACTTCTGCAAAATATATTCCAGGAGATAAAGCAAATTTCAAGTTGGTAAATTGCTTTGCAATTAACAGACCTAGCAAAAGCTTATTTCTTCAAATTTATGTTCCACCCTCCTTCAAAATAAAATTAACTCATGTCATGTGTTCCTCTTTCTCTAAAGCTCCCTAGTTTGCACAGTATACATAATTTCACCCCAAGACCCAGGCTGTGCTTTTAGTATTGGCAGAATAAGCCAATACACGTCCTGTCCATTTCCAAACTATAGGTGTGCCTCTGGTCAGCCAACAGATCCAAAAAGATCCCATAATTATCAAGCACAATTTACAGCTGAATTTCACCATTAAATATAATTTCTTCTCTAAATGACTAGTGATTTTCACTATATCTGTGGGCAGCTCAGACCTTTGATGCTCACCTCTTCTTCAGTTAAACCTGCTAAAGCTTGTCAAGGCATTCAAACAATTATAGAGGTAACTGACAGAGAACAGGCATTTGTATTCCATAGTTTATTCTTGTCTTAGGTAACCAAAATAAAATAATAGCTAGCAGAGTCTTGCATGCAGTTTTAAGCTGATCTGTTAGCACCTATTTCTCTTCCTGGCCTCATGTAACATCTGCCCAATTCATCAAAAGAAATGCAAGGAAGTCCTTCAAGGAGCTCATTTCTTCATGGCACAGCAAGGCCCAACAGGCACACACCATTTATCAGCTTCTTCCATACCACAGAAACAGAGAAAGCATGCAAAACCAGTTTTCTATTCTTTTCCTAGGCTTATTATTATCTCACTCAGAATATGAGGATACATTCAACCAAACCTCCAGACTCCTTCAGGAATCAGTCATTTGAAATCAGTATGACATCAGTAAAATGCTGTAATTTTCCACTGGCAGACAAATTTTCTCATCTCTGCTTTCCTTATGTATTTCTCTGACTTTCAGATGCCTAAATTTTCTGTCAATAACCTTACAGAAAAAGTCCCATCACTACCCCCTTCCTTAAGTAAAGCACTACGGAATTCCACCTTCCTCTCTACTTTGGAAATTTTCAATCTTACATTTTCAAGAGCTTCTCCTCAATTGGATGAACCACTACTTCAAGACAATCATATTCTTTTCAATAGGAATGGCATATTCTTATTTACAATTTGTAATTACTTACCTATGCCCAGCTAAAGGAGAATGGAGAACTATCTCTTAATATTTTGTGACTACTGGAATTTAAGGTTAAAAAAAGTCTTTAAACCTCTTTTGCCCATAGCATGTGTGATTTCATTCTTTAAACATTTAACTGCAGAGAATTTAAAAATACAAAAGAAAAGATCTAAAACAAATATATACAGAGAGCAAGTGCAAGCAAGAAAACAACCATAAAAATAAGTTTATGGGTACTTAAAGGAATGTCAGTGGCTTTGTCCTTTGTTTTCTTCAATGTTCAGGAAAAATCTGCTTCCTTGTGGGAGACGCATATTTTTCTTATATAGAAATATTGGTACAATAGGGATCTAGTCTCCAGTAATATTTCATCTATAAATGTAAGTTAAGGTTATAAGATTTTATATATTTCACTTCTGAACTGTACTGTTTTTGTAGGTCTGTCAGTTGCTTTATCAAAAACAGCAAACAATTTTTCTCATCTATGTAACAGTGTTTATGGAAACTGAAGCCTCCATCTTGCTCTCTCACAACCGATCCTTCATAAAAAGTTCCCTATACATCATTCTGAAGCACAGCCAAACTTTTATTCTAGAATATATTGCTCTGCAGTTCCTTGTACTGAGTTATACAAACTCAGAGCTTTGCCTGTCACTTCAAGCAGTTATTGCCCATACCCCAAATACTTTCTATGCTTGGTAGAGCACGGTACCTTATTGCCCCCATAAAATATGCTTATTGCTCTCTCCACATTTTCAAATTAATGGTATAGGTATATAGTTAGGACACAAAAAAGGAAATAACATCTTGTGTTGCTACCTACCACAATAATATTGCTTATATTAACAATGGGAACTGTATTTCAAACCTATCTTTCAATGGATGAAAATTTGGTCCAAAGAAAAAGATTATTCTATTGAAAACTATGAGAAAAAAAGCATGGGAAGATTCTAATATGCTTTACATATGTGTTTATTTTAAATCAGAAACAAGGCTGTATACCACATCTGACTCTAGACTGCATGTTTGAATCATGCAAGTTAATTTTGAACATTCCCTTGATCTTCACATAAATGGAAAATGTCTTTCAGATTTTAAAGGTAGTTGATGGACTTTTTATGACCTATTCTGAGATTTTGACCTTCATCATAAATTTGAATGAGTTTAAAAATGTTATTTTGAAATAACTATATGGTAACTAGTCCTAAGAATGCATTGTATGTTTTTTCTCTGATATCAGAATTACATATTCTTTCCTAGATAATATTCCATTTATGTCATTAAATTTACAGCATCAAGACTTTATTTCAGCTTTTAATCGTCTGTCATATAAATTTGTCAATTTATCAGTTGCATAAGTGATTTCACAAAATTGAAGTTAGGGATCAAAAAAGGATATAAATAAAAAATGAGATGAATTCAAGTAAAGCTGGAAGGAGAAAAAAAATCTAATAACTGAAGTATCAAACAACTTGGAGATGGTAGTATAGGTTTAAATTTTGAACTTTTTCCTTTTTCTCTGTTTAGTATGGTAACTGTATTAGCATTTAGTGTTTAAGTTCTTCCTTTTTCTTTTCATTTGATATAAACACAGTGACATATTTTTAAATGAGACTTTGCTGTACTTCTACATACTTTAAGACATAGTACAATTTCATGCTTTTGCAATATCATTCATTCAAGCCTTAGGATTTGGCGCCATTCCTCTAGTCCTCTTTCTAGATGAGGATAACACATCCCATTCAAATCTAAGCTTCATGTCTGCTCATATGCAATATTCCAGAAAGTTTATTTATTTATTTATTAGAATACATAGACAACTGTAATTTACCCTTTGCATTTAGAGGTACCAAGTAATAATTCCTTGTCACTGATCTGAGACTTCATCTCTCTAGTTCTCCTTTTAAATAAGTTTATATTCTCAAGATGGGTGGATTCAGGCACATCTCAGATTTCACTTTGACAGGTATCTACAGCACTATTACACTGATAAATAATCAAAACTAAACAATCATGAAAGGCTTCAAAGACCTTTCAAGAAATGTTTCAAAGCATTTCATTGCTGTGTCAGTGAAACAATTCAGGAAGTGAGTAGAACAGTGAAACCACTGCATAAGCCACTACCCTGCTTATAAATTTTACATAACGTGAGTTTCTTTAAATCCTGAGCTCCTGGAATACATTTAACATTGTGCATACTACTAATACCTCTATTTTCATTTGAGTACTTTTTAGACCGCATGGATATGAAGAAAATCTTTAATAAATAGAAAACTGAAAATCACTAAAAATAGACAACTCATAGTCATGACTCATATGAAAGAACTAATGGGCAATAAAAATTAGACAGAAAAAAAGGTAGTTTGCCCAGCATTTACCCACTGCCATTTCTGAGCAGTTATAAGATCATATTTCCATACTTACAGAAATGCAATGCTGGAGATGAACCCGAAATAGTCAGGTGAAGGTGATTTCTTCCTGAAGGCTCAGAAGTTTAAAGGCTTATTTTTGGTTCCATGATTTAAATCAGTTTCATTTTTTTGCAGCAATGAGGAGAGGGAAGCTGTCAAGGTGTTTGACTACCTGATTTGGGCAGTATTGCCCTTTACATGGGGATGATAGCACCCTAAATAAACTGGATATGATCTCCAGTAAATTATATTTCCCTTTTTATGGTATATTCATTTACACTTTAAAATGTTGTGGCTGAGATGCTGCGTGTATACCATTTTAGAATAGAGAGATATGCAAAAGGCAGAAAGGAGTGAAGAAAAGAGAGCTGTGTATTTTTACAGTAGTTTATAAAAATCAATAAAATATTTTAAAAAACAGTATCATTTTAGAGAAAGAATTGGAAATTTTGTGAGATAGAAAACACAGTGTAAAATAATATTGGGAATCCTGTTATAATAATACTTTTACAATAATTATCACAATATAGAATTATATTATAATAATTAATTCCAGTGTTAATATTTCTTGAATCATGTTTATTTCATTTCTGAAGCAGTTTTACTGGAATCTCTTAGATTTATGAACAGCAGATTTTCTTAATGAAAAGCTGAGGAAGGGAATAATGTTTCAGTGCAAATGCTGAATTGAATAATTACTTGTATTTGTTTTAGGTTTTAATTATGGCAAAGACCTCTTACATGCTCTCCTTACCCCAAAAAATCTTTTCATGCCTTATGCCATTAAACTATCTATGATTGCCCTTTTTAAATGCTTCTTGGTTTCCTAAATGTCATGTCTGATGATCTGGAGGCTGAGATGTTGTCTTTTCACTTTTCAGGGACCTTCCATGATCTAGTCATTTGAAACTTTCTTTGTAAGCTTTCAGTATTTCCTAGGATAATCTGTTTTTTTGTTTCTGTTTTAATATTTTCAACCAAATCTTTTTTTTTGAATACATAATTTATTTGTAACTCAAGAAGAATTTTTTTTTTCAACTTATGTAGTACACTATATGTAATCCCTTATTTACATTTTTCTTCTTTGAAACTTGCAGATGCTCCAGGAGAATCCTAGGATTTCATTGTTTGCTGATTTAAAAGCAGATATCATTCAGGCAACATCTCCAGTAGACACTAAAGCTCTGGTTGTATGATATTGCAGCACTTATCAGTAACATGACAAATGCTTAACATGCCTTTGATCGCCTTTGACCCATGATGACTGGCAATTTTTCTTTTCTTTTCTTTTCTTTCTTTTTTCTTTTTTTTTCTCTCCCTTTTTCTCTCTCTCTTTTTTTTTTTTTTTTTTTCTGAACCTATCTTCAGAATTTCAGGCTCTCTTCATCACAAAACTTATTTTGACCCTTTATTTATACATTTTTATATATTTATTTATTTTGGAGATACTAGTCTAGTTTTTGGAGGTGACTTGGCTCCAGGTGACTACAGCTGGTAGTCAATTTGATTTTCCAGGGTTTTCATTAGTATCTTGACAGATGAAATAGTTCTGCTTCACAATGATCTGAAGAGCCAGTATTGAAGGATCAAAAAGCAACGTCACTATGAACGCTTGGCTGCCACAAGCCAGTTATCCCTGTGGTAACTTTTCTGACACCTCCTGCTTAAAATGCAAAAAGTCAGAAGTTGCAGAAACTGCAACACAGGAAGTCCTATCTCCATGTGAGGAAGAACTTCTTTAATGTGAGGGTTACAGAGCCCTGGAATAGGCTGCCCAGGGAGGTTGTGGAGTCTCCTTCTTTGGAGG
>JAVCKT010097863.1:462-11262 GCA_032273925.1 Rhynchotus rufescens
TCTTACAACATTATCTCACAGAACCTTTAAAATTATGCTTGCATACATGATATATGTCCCAGGAATTTTACATTGAGAGGATCTGCTGATCTATCAATATTGCAATATTCAGAGCTGTGAATAGCTTTTGAATAAGGGAATGATTGGTCTCTAATCTTCTATATGATACTGGGCTTTACTCTTCCTCTTGCTCTTTTCTTCCTCCTTTCACTTGCATTTAAAGTTTCAGTTATCATCTCAGTTGCTAGAAATTCATGCTTCAGTATCAATATCTGTGCAGCTGTATTATAATGCGTGGTCTACTCTGCATGGACTGATTTGTTGTCCTGTTTTCAACTGAGTATATGATTGTATAACTAGTAGCTCCACATGAAAGTAAAGAAATACTCAAAAGGAAATAAAATACTGTAAACAGGTATTTTGGAATAAGAACTAAGTTTTTGAGGGTTTTTTTTTTTTTTTTTTTTCTGGACTTATTTTGTCATTCTGTGCTTGACACTGACAGATATAGAACTGGACCAGAAGTTTTTGAGTACAGATGGGATTAGCAGGGTTCACGTTATGGAGATATCACTAATTTCAGCCTTGGTAGATCTGATATTGTATTCTGCATTTTTTACTTCATTGCCAAATTATGCCCACTGTAAACAGATATATGTGATTTGTGACTAACAACTTGAAGGAAGGATATTTTGTCTAAAAGGCATATTCAGATATCTTGGAAAGGTAAAATAAATTGTCTGTATTGATGAGCACACACGACATTTTCTATTACTTCTTCTTACCCAGGACAATAATAAACAAAATTTTGCTGAAAATATTTCCATAAACCAAGTAGACAGAATATTTAAAAGATTTTGGATTCCAGAAATTGTGACCACAAAATCCCTACTGAAATTACTCACCCAAAGCCAGTCAATTACTGTTTCAGTACTCTGAGTGAGTAATGATATATTACGCTGATATATTTCTCTGCTGTAGGCAGATTTTATTAAAATGCTGTAGAGGTGAAGAGATAGCCTAAGCAATATTTCAGTACAGTTTGATAGCATCAATATTCTGTTCTCGCCTGGAAGAAAGCCACCTTCCTGAGGGTGCTGTTGGAGACATGATTTTGCCTAGATGAGGAAAAGTCTCAGCGTCAGGAGTCTATGTATCTACAGTATCTACATACTTCCTTTGGGAAAGTATATAGATTTAGATCTCACAACCTCTGGAGAGTGTTTACCAGCAGAGTATTTACAATTATCCTTCAAGAGAGAAAGTCACACAGCATCTCAACATGGGCTGCCTCTTTTCCTCATCCTGCAGAGGTCATTTGATGACCATCTCATAAAAGTGTTTTGTATTATTGGTAGATGCCTCTGTATGCATCCTCTATATGGAGGATATCAAAATATCTCCAAAAAATGATAATAAATAATTTCTAAAACCTTTTCCAAAAACGCAAAAATTTTTCCTCATAGGCAAATCATTTATGCTTTGGCAAATACATGTATTCGTGATGATCACAAAGCAAAATGAGGAATGCCATAAACGGTGATGATCAGAGTATGTGAATTTAAGCCAAGTCATGCAAGCTGAGCTCTGCAGAAAAGCCCATTCAATTTACCTGCTTTCATAACAAACAAACAAATAAACAAACAAAACAAGTACAGTGCAGGGTTTTAATTTCCTGAATTCAGCTTTACAAGGCATTTAGTTAACCTGTTCCTTATTTTCCTGGCTTTCAAGCTATGTTAACACAGGGCTGTGTGACAAGTCTGAATATCAGCACTGCTCATTTTGACTTTGTCCTGAAAAAACAATGTACATCAACTTAATGTTTTGAGGTTTAAATTGTATTAAATAGAGTAACTCCCTTTTTTGCAATAGGCTTTCCTAGATCAGGATTGAAGAAAAAATATCCTATTTAGAAATGCAAACAAGGGATCTACATTTTCAGATGTGTAGAAAAAAATAGCATGTTTCATTTTCTTCATTGTAAATGTATAGCTTTATTTTTAGATTCCTCCATGACGAAACCATTTTGGCCATTTCTGGTGAAGAGTTTTTTTGTTTATTTTTGTTTTTTTCCAAAATGGGCTTTCTAGATGATTTCTTCTTTTGGATATTATAGCAAACTTATTTTTCCATCTGCCATTATCTGCCATTACTGTGACACTTCTACATCCATTTTTTTCTTTATTTTCTAAACCTTTATGGCACTCTTTGAGCTTGACTGTTCATGTACTAAAAAGGAGTAGGTGGCCTTTTGTGTTTTTTGAGGCTTATATTCAAGTCCCTTAAGATCTGTCAATCCATATGAAGTAGGTTCTACACAGGCAGTAATACTGTCACTGAAATTTTATTTTTAAGCTGTCTTCTGAACAAGTGAAAAGCCATATTTAAGCATCATATTATATATTATCAATCTGAGGGGTGAGGTGCGCTAAAACTCTGGAATAGATGACTTAAGTTATGAACTTTTCTTCCAGCAACTTAACACCTATGTCTTCAGGATATATCTGAGCTCTCTTACCCTTTTGTATTGTACAGAAACAGCGGTGGAGAAGGTGCATAGCAGGAAAGATTCTGGGATACGCAAACCCTTATTCCCTGACAAAGATTGCTATTAATCATTGTGCCTTCTTCATTTTCTTCTTGAGAGCCCAGCACCGCTCATCTTTGAAGTTTAGTGAACACCTCACCACCCCAATATACATGTACAGGAACTTTTTTAGAAGTGACAACTCTTCTAATAGCCATTAAACCAATGGAAATTAGATTCCTTAATACTTTGGAAATGTCTCTCACTGCTTTTCTGCAACTATAAATATTTTCAAATCTACTGTTAAACCATTTCCATTTGTGATTTAACTCCACTGTATTCTCTGTGAATATTACTGCATGATCACACATTGTTGACACCTGTTCATTAGTATGTTTATTTGTTGTTTTTAACAAAATTCCCCTAAGTGCTGTGCCTATGTCCTTTTGGGTTTCGGTTGCTTCTTGTCAGAAGCAGATGCAGGTAATGAGAGCTATATTTAGATCTTTGTGTTTACTGCATAAACGAGTATTTGCCCATTAACTTTTTCCATAAATGTAAGCTCTTCTGCTGAAAAACATTTAACTTGGTGTGCTGTGACATTCACTTTTGTCTCCAGGTGAACAGGAACACCAGAGGAACTACAGATCCATGGATTTCCCATACACACCAATACACAAGAGAGTACATTGGGCCTGTCCAGAAGGTGAGCACTTTTTCTGTCCTTTAACTATAAGTTGAACGCATCCAGGGGTGAAAAATAATACAGCTGAAGGTAAAGCAAGTCTAAATTTGGCCCAAACACTATTAATCTTAATTTTTGTTAACAAACACTTCGTTACAGTTATTGGGTTTTATTTTGCTGTAGAAATACCTGCAGCTGGAATTGTAGACCAAAACTGATTTCACATAACCAGGCTCTGAAAGAGCTGAAGCCATCCCTGGAGTATCATCTTCGTAGCACCAGCTGCTGCTGTATTAGAGGCTGCTCTGCGAAGGAGAAGGGCAGCATCTACTCCTGTGAAGCTGGTTTGCAGCACTGATTATGTTTAATGCAGGTTGAATGAATGCTGAGGGACAAGAGTGGACACTTAATCTAAATTTATTTTTCTGTTTACTATTAATCTGTCTCTCAGCCATTTTTCACTTTAATACCAGCAATGGATGAAATGTGTTTCTACCAAGAAAATAAGAAAGTATTTTGCATTAGCTCATTCATATCCTGTAGTGATCACATTAGAATTCCTTCTTGCCTTCCTTTTTATGGCATATACTTCATTAAATCCTCTAAAAACACTAATCATCACAATACACTTAGTCTAACAACTTGGCAGCTCAAACTCCAAAGTTTTGCAGCACACTTTGCAGAGCATCCTATATGACACACTCCTCATGGCCAGACTCCATTCTAATGCAAGCTCCATAACCTTTAACAAACCTGTGCCTCCTTGTGCTGATACTTTGTCCTGTTCTCATAGGTGCATAGAATAATTAAGGTTGGAAGGGGTTTCTGGAGGTCACTTGTCCGCTGCCTCTCTGGGCAGCCTGTTCTGATTACTAGCCACTGATGACGAATTTCTTCCTGTGTCTAACCATTATTTCCCTCGCTGCAGATTGCACCTTTTGCCCCCTGTCCTATTGCTGTGCACCTTCCAGAAGAGTTTGGCTCCTTTCTTACCTATACTTCCCCATTAAGCAGTTGTAGACAGCAATTAGGTTTCCCTTTAGACTTCTCTTCTTAATGTTGAACACAATTCTCTCCTCCTTCCTTTGCGTGTCATGTTCTCCAGTTCAGCTCCCTGACCTTCTTGGTGGCCCTGCACTGCACCTACTCCATTATATTAATGTCTTTCTTAGCCAGGTTTTGAGCTGCCCAGTATATAGTACTCCAGACATGATCTCAGAAGTGCCAAGCAGAAGGGGAAAAACCACTGCCCTGGACTTCCTGCCTATCCCTTTGCTAACAGAGGCCAGGATGAGGTTGGCTTTCTCCAGGCCTCTTTCTATAAACTTGTCTCCTGGCCTATAGTGTTGAATAGAGTTATTCCATCCCAGATGCAAGAGTCTGAATTTGCCTTTTTTGAACCTGCTGAGGCTCCTGTCAGCTCATTTCTCCAGTGGAAGTTTCTTCCCGAGTTGAGGTTCCTCTTAGTAACAGCCCTGACCTCCGGGACACTTGCAGCTCCCCCCAGTTTGGGCTTGTCCATGGACTAGCTGAGATCGCACTTTGTTATGTAGGTTTAAAAACAGAATTAATTAAAATGTAAGCAATTCTTTTGAAATACAACAGGAAAAAAAAATGTTTATAGTCCAATACACAATGCCTGAAATGACTTTTTTTTTTTTAAAAAAAGGACAAGTTAGTTTCAAAGTTTTTTTTGAGTGAAGTATATTGAAAAAGATGCAGTTAATGGTAGAACACATTGCTCGGAGACGCTGAAGATCACCACAGTGTTTAAGCAAATTTGTCATTAGGCCCTTGGCTGACTTCAATATAACTCAGTAGATTACAGAAAAGTGTCTTCTCTCAACAACTTTTATCACCCTTTTTAACTTAAACTCTATTTGTTTCCCAGACTTTACCATAAAATGTTTTCAAAGTTTGCAAAGGTTTTTCTTTCCATTAGAATTGCTTTCTCTAAGAACATAAAATACACCACAGTAGCACCAGGCTTTCATCTGATTATTTAATTGCTTTCCCAATATACATCCAGGCTGAAAATGCTTCCTTTTTCATTGGCTGATCTTCTGACAGGTAAACAGTCATCATCATTTTTGCATTTATGTATATAGATTTTATTTTTAACAGAATATGCTCATAAATAGCAAGTATGTTGTTCAAAAACTACAGATATATATTCCTAAGATTCAAAGCAAATAACTTCAGAATATCAAATCTTTCTTTAGCAGCATATTTAATAACACAGTATGTCAATAATTCTTTATGTGGGACACAAATTAATCTCTTGTCTTACTAATACCTTACTACACCAACTGTTTTACTGAAAACCTTCTCAACTTTCAATTTCTCATGAGACTTGCGTACAGTAAGAATTAGCTATAGGCTTTCTGCAAGTTGATTGCTCATCACAAAATTTTGTTTAAGAAGTTTGAATGGTGTCTTTCAAATATGTAAGAAGTTTACAGACTTATATTATGAAACAAGTCATGTCTTAAAATGTACATTTCATATATTACAAAGAAATTCGATGACCTGAATGTGTCAGTCATAATCTTTATGTACTTAACTGTATAAAGGGTGGAGAATTATATGCCTTCTCTTCTGCAAGGACAGGAAAATCAAAATGCAGAGAGGTCAGCAGGGATTTCTGATTCATTTGGAAACAATGTGTCAGCCTAATTTCCCTGAAGGGTTTTTTTGTTTCTGCCTAGGTGTTACCCAGGTGCTGATTGCTCGTGTCAGATTCCTCAACGATGCACACAAAATGTGTGCTGTAGATGGAAGACTATAGGAATATCTGACATTGAAGTAATTTCTTTTTTTCTTTTGGAAATGGAAAGTTTGTAAAAGCATCTCATGCAACTGTTATCGCAGAGTGCCATTACATAGCAGATTAATTACCCTGTGTTGCTAGCTCACGGATTCCTCCGCTTGCCCACACGGCGCCCTGGCCACGATGCAGCTCAGCCGCAGTGAGGAGCGCATGTGAGGACACAACCTCGTCCCCACATCCCCTTCTTCCACACCACCCTTAAATGTAGAAGTAAATCACTATGATTAAAATCGCATGTATGGCAGGGCAGCTATGCTTAATGATGTGCTGGTTTTTATTTGTGTGTTTTTTAGTCCAGAACAGAAGAGGAAAAACAGGAAAATATACTTGTGCCTCTGAAATTTTTGGTGCTATTCTCCCTTAGCATGGCTATAACTTCAATTCATTTCCATGGGCTGGGCTGAAAAAGGAAAAGAACTCCTTAAGCCATTAAGTTACGTAACTCAATGAAGAAGATCCACAGAGATTAGATGTGAAGAATAAAAACATACACATTTATGTAGGATAAACTATGGTCATGCTCAAGGTTAGGAAGCACTTCTATTTATATAATTGTTTGCTGTGACAGTTACCTGTGTATAAAGAAGCACCTGAGAGTGACTGTTGTTATCAGCAGGATGTGGCACTAGAAGTTTGCTCAGTTTAGAAAGGCCAGAAAATGTTGAAAGAATCCGTGCTGTGCTGTGAGCAAATTTGTCATAGCTGTGCTATTAAGTCCAGAAAGGATTAAACTTTATTACATTACTCCAATTTAAGCTTTTAATTCAACTCTGTGATCTTGAATAGAAAAGGAAGTGCTATTTCCGTAGGTGGGAACCGGATTCTTCTTGTAGAACAATGACCTAGCAGCCACTGGGAACAATAGCTTGGATGTTTGTTGTGGCAGATGTTTTGGGCCTGGCTGCTGAACGCGCCCTGAGCAGAGCACCAGTACTGAACAGGTACCAGCGGAGAGCTCTGTTTTACCCCCCCGGGAAAGAGGGGGAAAGGAGCAACACACTGCGGCAAATTGGCCCCAAAAAAGAAATAAAACCACTTTTTTCTAAAATGGAAAATAGTATTTCCATTTTTACCAAAATACCCTAATATACTAATAAATTTATTCACCAGTTTGTAAATGTATAAACGAGAAACTTTATCTTCAGCTGTTTGAAAATTACATAAGTATTTCTATATTGTAATCATGAGAATTCTAACAGAAACAGAAGAAAAACAAAATCAGTAATATTAAGTAAATATTATTGCAATTCAACTTTTTAAATATGCTATTGCAATACAATTTTTTAAAATCAATTTTGATATAAGGTTAGTCTTCCATTTTCATAGGAACAGATGATTAAATTGCATTAAGGTAACACAGTTCTATAAAGATTTTATCCTTGAGTATAACCACACTGCTGATTGATACTCCATATCCAGTAAGACACCATTACAATTTGATCTGTCATTTTGTTGATTGTTTTTCATATCTTCTGTTACTAAATTAACAAAAATTGGTAAAGCCAATGATCTATTATATGCATGTTCTAATATGTGAAGCATTTCTGTGGAAACATAGGAAATCAAAGTTGTGACATTAAAGTATCCATTTAAAATGAGAAAGGAATAAGTAGACACATCACTCACTGAATAGTTTTTACTAAAGAAATGGTTCATTATCTTTCTGTGCAGCTCATGAAGTCCCCATCAATCTGCTCTGTAATTATACAGCACTTCTCTATCAACATGGGGTCAAAAAAATATAGCTGGACTTAGACCAACACAAGGGACTCAAGGGGCTGCTGAAAGGATGTTGGATCTTGCAGTCATGATTTTGAAAAATGACTAGTTTGAATGCCTTAATATTTGAGTTTTCAAGTGAAGATATTTTTAAGATAACTTCATAAACAGTGACCCCTTCAGCCCTTTAGAAGAGTCCCCTTTAGACTAGTCCAATCCCCCTTTAGGCTAGTTCGGTGATCTTTTTTTGGCACTTTCTAGGCCATAGCTAAAACCGTCATAGAACCAAGCAGAAATCCTGCAGCAGCAGATTATGAGGCAGCTAAATGCTATGTTTCTGATTACCACGAGATGATATTTTGCTTGCAATAAGCTTGCAGTTTAACCATGTGCACTTTCATTATGTATATATG
This sequence comes from Rhynchotus rufescens, assembly GCA_032273925.1. Classification (NCBI taxonomy): domain Eukaryota; kingdom Metazoa; phylum Chordata; class Aves; order Tinamiformes; family Tinamidae; genus Rhynchotus; species Rhynchotus rufescens. The sequence goes on from JAVCKT010097863.1 coordinate 8,640, forward strand.
CATGTCTAATTCTGTTTTGAAGTGTGATACTTGGGAAAAAAAAAAAAGAGAATTCTTTTTTCTGCCCTTAATCATTATTTCAGATGCATTTTCCTTCTGCTTACTTAGTTCACTGATTACAACTGAGAACATTCATCTTCTACTTGTTCATCTGTTGTTGGTATTCCTATTATTATCACCAAAAATTAAATGATTTCTCCACAAAATACACATTACTTTTTATTAAATAGAAAAAAGAATTGAAAGACAGATTATTGGGTATTAACTCCTCTGCTGTCTCCAAATTGTGATCTCTCCCATTTTTCTCTCTTACCCCTCAAACACATCTTCTCTAAATTACTTCCCTCACCTCAATCTAGGCCTCTAAGGAAATTGTTCACATTTCTATTTCAAAATCTCATGACAACATGAAAAGCAGCAAGGTAAGGATAAAACACTAATTGATATAAATGTGAAATGACAGTAATGGTCTCTGGTTTGCTCACGGCTGGAGACTTCTGTAAAATGAAAATACTCCATAGCTGGGTTTTTTTTTTTTTTTTTTGGTTCCTCTAATAATATTAGATAAGATAATGTTTTAATAGATTTTCTGGCTGAAGTCTTAGTTCTGCTGTGTAAAGTTAAAGTATGTCAATACACGGAAGGTCTTTTGCTTTGCAGCACTTCTAGAATGAGTTTTCCAAAAACATGGAAGAAAATAAATTTTGCCAGCATTCATTGTAATTATCCCATTTCATTATGCTTTCATTATTATTCATTCTGGCCTCAAGAGATTTGAGAAGTTTTATTCAAAATTAGACTATTTTCTAATGAATAAGATTTTGTGTTTGTGTGCGTATGTGCATGGCTACAATGCAGAGAACTGATAATTACCTTTCCTTTCTTGAGTCAAACTGTGATTGTAATATGAAAAGAAAAAATGATGCAACCTTAATTGCTTCTAGGGTGAGGCAAAAGGTCTCAGGCAAGGTGTGAAAATAACAGTGTTAGCCTTAACTTTATTTAGAATTGAATCCTGCTTTTTAAATGGTGTTGTTTAATACACTGCTAGTGAACTATGCCATAATAACAAAAGCTCCTGCTGTGCAATTTAAGAGTTGAGATGCAAAGAAATTCACATGAGGCAAAAAACAAAAACTAATGTGAATCATGAGCAAACAAGATGAAAATAGAGGGAAGAGGTAAGGAAAAGGTAAAGCTGTCGAGTGTCTTCCAGGTGACCAACGAAAGTCTGGCTCCTCCCATCTCTGCCTCCACATCTTTCTGTCGCTTATGGATCTTCCAGGCCAGGGGGGAGGAATTTGCTGTATCCCAGCAGCTAGAAGTCAGCAGTGCCCGATTATAGCTTCCCGTTCCTCCCTGGAAGATTATTAGTTATACTATGCTCCTGAATTCAATTGTATTTCAGGAGGAAGAAGAAATAGGAATGGCTGCTTATTAGGTTGAGAGTGTTGAGGTGTTGGCAGTCAGTCACTCAGGTAAGAAGCCAATACAATAGGTGCTAATATTTAAAATAGCAATCAGTAAGGAAGAACGGGTGCATAGATATGTTACCTGCATATTTTGAACTGCAAGAAGGTTCATCAAGATGTTCATTTAAATAAGAGTAATTTCCAAATATCAGTGGGAAAAATAATTGGAGCAGAGTTTTGAATTCTATATAGCGAATGCAGCAAGTTAAGGAGTGCTTCACAGAGCATTACTGCCAGGTTAGCATTCTCTTCTAACAGTAATGTTAAGTTTGTGGGTTTAACCATACATCCATTTGAGGAATTTGCTGTTGTTGAAGCTGCAGTGGATGAACTGCAGTGGCTGAGAGAAATTTGGTTTGATCTTGGCTGCTTACACATAAAAGTAGTTCATGTTCTCTTAAAGAAAGTAGTATAAGGACCTTGGGTATTACGTTTTCCTTGTATTATTCTCATTGCGCCAATTTATTATGCATTCATGGTTGCAATGTGAAGATGGGCAAGAATAGACTTCCCAAAGGGCATGATTTTTTACCAGTGAAGGAGTAATTAAATACCAGAAGAGTAATTTATCTTAGTAATTAATTTGATTCTTCATCACTGGCAGTCCTCACACCTTTCAGAAAGACGCCCAGGCCTGACAGTATAAACCATACGGTAAGCATCAAACTGGGGCAGAAAGTACTACCTAGGGTTATTTTGCTCTTATTATACAGGTCAGGCCAAATAACAGCGGTCTCCTCAGCTCACAAAAGTCCAAATCTTACTGGTGTTCCAGTATTGATTTCACACACACAGTAATGTTTCTCCTTCTATTTGTTCAATTGCTGTAATTGAAAAAATGAACCACAAAGCAAACATTGAAGTACTGGAACATAATCAACACCCACAAACTGAAATATGTCAGAAGGACCATAAAGAGAAGAAAATAGCTGAAAGCATCAAAATACTTAAGAATATACCTTCACAAACTGTAGGGTTTTTTTTCTTATATTTGAGAAAGTCTTTTCTAACATGCATGCCCTGTCTTTCTGATGCTTAAAAACATAAACCCAGATTGAAAAGCAGTCCCTAGCTAACAAGTAAAAGATATAAATTAATTCCTATTCCATATAAATGTCTGCCACAATCTGTGCTTTACCTGACAGTGTGTG
>JAVCKT010097864.1:0-11260 GCA_032273925.1 Rhynchotus rufescens
ATATGATATATTCAACATTCAGCATTATCTATCAGTGGTATAATCAAGAGCAAGAACTTTCATTTTCTATTCTGTTTACACTATAAATTGAAAATTTCCCTCAGGATTTAGCAGTAGTGGTTATTCTTTTGGTATTCATTATTTTGCCATTTACATCTTTTTAAGTATCTAAAATTAGGATGATTTTATGCTTAAGTGGTCTTGTATTTTAGGTAATTGTTTTTTGAGCAACTTAAATCATTTCCAGATGACTTAAATATGTTTTTTCCTAAATATTTGCCAAATGTCAAACACAAGTTTGCTAGGGTTTATGAATTATTATGAATATTATGAAATATAAATTTAGGATTATTCAAGCAAAATAATTTTTTTTTAAACTTGCAATTACTTTTAGATCAGAATGAAGCTTGTAAAAAAAAAGAATTGTTTATACACTTTCTCTTTCAGAGCAACTGTTATAAAAATGACAGCTGTTGCTAATGAACAGATTCAGGTCAGAAACACAGATCATACTGAAACATAAAAACTGCTAAAGCAACTTGATCTCTGTAGATAGATATTACCTCAGGAGTTTGAGAAAAACATACTATTTTGGGTCACAATTGAATAATATTTTGTATTTTAAACAAACAAGTAAACAAAATTTTGCAATTCCTTGAGGACTGGAAAACAAAACAAACCAAGAATGAATATTCCTTTCGATAAGTAGGTGCTATGATGTTATTTTTTTATTATCATAATGAAAATGTAGGTTTTTGTTTTGGTTTAGACTTCAGTTTTTATTTTCTGGAGAATGTCTCTTTTATTTATGCTAGCAGAGGAAGTTCTTGCATATTTATTTGTTATTTGATTCCAAGGAATATGTTCTTGTGTATTTCTTGGTCAATAGTTTTATGAAATTTTGAGATGCTTATCTGCTTAAACTCATTTTTATCTTGCTCTTTCTCCTACTCCTTGTCTGTGCTAACCACTTTCTTTACAACAGCTCTTATCCATTATCCACATGGGAGTTAGAGCTGTCCTCACACGTGACTAGCTTGACTCTTTCCTCACACCAGCTAAATGCCTCAAAGCGCCACGTGTTCCGGGCTGATACATAGCACAAAGTTAATTTGTGGTCCTGATTTCTGAAACTGTTTTTCAGCAACTTACACTGACAAAAGTCAGAAAACTCCTAAATCAAAAGCATGTTCCTTAATATTACCTATAATTTTAAAGCTATTTCCACTTTAAATTTATATAGATTTTGGCAAGTTCAAAGCTGTAGTAGTGATGGTTATATTCCATTTAACTGAATTGCTGTAGAATTTCTCTTGCTTCCATTATCTAAGTCTGCCAGTGGACCATATGAAAAAAAGAAAAAAATAATCTTGAAATGAAGCTTACTTTCAATGCCCAGCTCTATCTTTGGAAAATGCTATCTGCCATCAGAGCACATTCAATCTATAAGGGAAATTTTTTTTTTTCTTGATAGATTTTGTTGTCTGCCTAAAATTTAGGTGTTTGTAATTGAGTTAATATGTTCCCTTTACGGGAATGTAATATGTTCCTTTCATTTCCTATAGCCAATAGCATAGGAGTGTATCACTTTTAAGGGTCAATTAATTTCATCTTGAACGTGTGTAACTAGGACTAGTTAAATGAAAAATTTATCTACTGCATATATCGGGAAGTTTGACATATACACAGCAATTCTTCTGTTTATATGTAAAGAATGTTTTATGTCCAAATGTAACTGAATTTTCCATGTATGTGTATATCAAACATTGAATGCAGACACAAAAGTCTCAGTGCAAGTAAACTGGCATCCTCACTTGGTTTTGGAGACGTCAGCCAAAATGTTATTATATCTATTTCATTCAAGCCTACTTCTTCAAAGGCACTGAAGTAATGCTGCAGTATTTCTATTTCTTTTAAAAGGACAATATATACAAAATAACAAAGAATTATCAAGTTGGTGACTATTTCCTCATACATTTTCAATGAATACCAAAATAGGAAAAGCTAGAACTTTTACACTAATTTCTTAATTTTTACAAATTTTTACAAATTTATGCAGATTTACAATGCTTGCAGGTTAACTCTTTTTCATGAAAACACATACTTCAGTTGCCATCTCATCTAATTACTTTTTAAAGATATTTTTATCTTTATACTTTTATTTCATTTTAAATTTTTTATACTTTTCATCTATTCTTTTTTTTTCTTTCTTATTTTGAAGTTCTTGACATCTGATTCATCCTACTGGCAGAATGAATCTCAAGACAATTCATCTGTCAGCAGTGGGTGATGACACTCAACCTGGACTGATAACATAAACTCAAGTAATATAAAAAGCTAGGTAGCCTCCTCTACTATAAATCTCAACTATATAGATATCATTGCAGTATGACCAAACCAAAGCAGTATATCTCATTGTTTTATTTTGTTGACGAATTGTACAAATGCTATATATTTGTTGATCTTTATAAATATTACAGAATACAGAAAAATTAAGATTGTTATTCAAAAAAGAAACACAAGAACATTTGTCAGCTTGAATATAAGAAAAAAGAGACATCTAACTGAGCTAATCACACTAACTTCTCCGTAGACAATGAAAATAGGCAATGACACAGGTGCTTTGGAATGCTGATTCATCTTATCCTAGGAATAGTTGCATTTCCTTGTCTACTGGTGTAGAAAAGTTATAACTGGCTCCTGTTCAGCTCAATGCAAATCTTAAAGTACACTACTATTGCAAAGCTTCAAACCTACTTTTGGAAATAGATTCCTTCAGGTTTGGGAGACTGGAAAGCAAGAAACATTCCTGAAATTATGGGGAAAAGATGTGTCCCAGGTTTCATAAAGGATTAGTTATTTAAGTAAGAAATGGTTGGATGCTGCATCTGTACCTGAGAAAAGCAGGGAAGACATTAGCAATAAGACAGACTCTATATGAGTTTAAGCTTGCAACTTTAAATTCATAAAGGATCTTTTCTAAGTTGATATTTTCTTTGGCTATATATATATATATATAGTGTGTATATATATACATATACTCATGTACACATAAATATGTGTACATTTGTATATATAATGACAGTAAATTTGACAATTTGAACCATGTAATTGACTACAGACTCTGATTTATATTGAGAATGTACTGAAAAATGCATGAGCATTATATGCATTATATTCAAGCCTCTACTCATGCATGCATCAGATTACAGAATTTATCTTTGCCAATTATCATTATGACTGCTAACAAGGCACATTGTGAATAGAGAATCATAGCATAGCTAGAACTTATAAGTGATTATTGTTTCAAAGTTCTTTAGTATTTTTATACAGTTGAAACCAAACTTCCTCTACTCAGATATCTATTATTTCCTTTTATGAACCCATTTTTACAGATTGGGAAATGTTGTCATTAAAATCATTCTGTATTAACAAAATCAGTTTAAAAATAGAATAAAGTCTGAATCTTTTTTTTTTTTTTCCATTTCTGAATTAATAAGTAACATAAATTCACACAAAAAAATCCTTTCCTAATATTTCCTAATACTACTCACTGATTGCTGTGCAGTGACTCCCTGGTATACTTAATACTATTCAGGAAATTAAGTTATCATTACTAAAAAGTTATTCAGTAATAAAAATGATATTCAGCAAAATATTGGTGTATTCAGAGTGTTTCAAAAATTTCCACATAAACAGATTTCTGAATATTTCCAGCCAAAGTGTAACACAGATTATTTTCATAAACAGAAGTAAAACTAATTAAAGCAATCATCAATAGTTTAGAAAAGCAGCATTATACAGAATAAATATTTCAAACAATAGGATATAAGAATATAATTATAAGGCCTTGCTGTACTTACTGTAAGCACAATAAACAAGGCCTATCTAGAGTAAGAGTGTATTTAAGTCTATTTTTGACTGTATTTTGAAAGGAGACCTGACGCAAATAGTCACAATAGGACAAAAATCTTTTAGTGTAATCATTCCCAGAACACACTACCCATTGAATGCAGAGCAATCTCACAATCCAAGAAAGAATTCATCAACAGCTTATTAATAGCTGGGCTACTCTCTCAAGTAAATTCTTCTCAGAATGAAAGCTTTTGATGGAATCCTTCTGGATTCATCTAGGTATAGGTGAAATCTAGATTTCTTCAACATTACAAAATCTTATGATTTTTGCATGTCAGAACAGAAAGTAATTGTATTTTAAATGTTTATTGTACCTTATTGTGAGACGAACTAGCCTCTGGGAGTCTGTATTTATATGACTTATAATAGTTTTATGGATTTTTCTCCAGTAACTACAATTTCAAAATGCCTAGCCTTGTCAACTGAACATTTTAAAATTGATTTTACTCTCCAGGATTATTGTTGACTCACAGTTGATTAGTTTAAACTATGAAGTTTATTTATTTTTTTTTTAGTGTTAAATAGTAGTTTGATTTTGCTGTTGTGTTTAATGGATCTTTCTTTTTTTGTGGTTTAATGAGTCTTTTCCTGAAAAGACTTTATTTTATACAGCTTTTCTGTTAATATATTTATATATATTTATAGCCTAAGCATTTGGACAATAAAGCATTTGGTGCAAGCATTTCTTTCTTGCAAAGATCATTTATATTTCTTTTTTATTTATTTATTTATTTATTTATTTATTTATTTATTTGGCAGGTGGGAAGAGAAGGGAAAGATTGGCTCAGACAAGATGTCTCTTCAGGGTTTTTCCCATACTTTCTTCTTGTTTTCCCCCCTGTGCTGTATTGTTGTCTTCTTTTTCTATCTGCTTCTAAAACTGGCTTATTTCATCTGACTGGATTAATGCTAATCTTGCAGGTCATAATATTAACACAGTAATGAAGAAATATGTTCTGCTTGGATGTCTGTGTGGACGTATATGTAAAAGTTCATATTCTAAAAAGGGAAAAGTAATAAAACCAGTGAGAGTCATGAAGCATGAAAGTTAAAATAAAATTTTTAAAAAAAGACTAAGTCTCCTAATCTCACACAGCAAAACTATTAAAAAAAAAGTTTTTTTTAACATGGTCATGTTAGAAATTTATATATGCACAACAGCAGTCTCTTAGGACTCTTTCCTTTTTTTCCCATGTTGCAGTGGAATTGACATGAATTGTAGATGTCAAGAATTTATATAAATGGCAGTTCTTCAGAAAATCACAAAATGATTAACGTTGGAAGAGACCTCTGGAGATCACCTAGCCAACTGCCCACCAGCAGAGTCATCTAGAGCATGTTCATGGGATGATGTCCAGGTGGGTTTTGACTATCTCCTGAGGAGACTCCATAACCTCTCTGGGCAACATACACCTCACATTCAATAAATTTTTCCTCAAATTCAGATGGAATTCCTTGTCTTTCAGGTTGTGGATGCTGCCTCATTGGACACCACTGAAAGGAGTATGGCTCCATCCTCTGACACCCTTATCCTTAAGGTATTTATATACATTGACAATATCAGTTGTCAGCCTTTTCCTCTCCAGGCTGAATAGTTTGAGCTCTCATCCTCTCTTCATATGCTTCAGTCTCTCGATAACCTTAGTAACCCTTTGCCACAGCTTCACCAGATCCATGTCTCTCTTGTACTGGGAAACCCATAACTGGACACAGCACTCCAGATTTGGCTTCACCAGGGCTGAGTAGAGGAGGAAGAGGAGGAGGATGTTTTGACCTGCTGGTAATGCTTTGCCTCAAGCTGCTCAAGATACCATTGACATTCTTGGACACAAGGGCGTACTGCTGACTTATGGTCTACCAGGACACCTAGATCTTCCTCTGCACTCCAGCAGGTCAACCCACAACCTGTCCTGGTTATTCCTCCCTAGGTGTGGCAAGAACCTGCATGTGTCTTTGTTGAACCTCATAAGGTTCCTCTCTGCTTGTTCAAGCCCCTCTGAATGGCAGCACAGCTCTCTGGTGTATCAGTCATGCTTCCCAGTTTTGTATCAGCAAACTTGCTGAAAGTAAAACTGACCCTTCATAGATATCATGACCAGGATCCATATCAAGATCAGCATCAACTCTCTGTTTACAAGCTCGTAGAATGGGCCAAATAAGTGCATAATTGTCTTCATAAGAGCTTATGATATTGACAGTAATCTCACTTTTAATGTTTCCTGTTTGCATAATCCCTTGCTTCTTAACTTAAAAGTTTTGTAGAAAACTTTTTAATTGGAAAATGTTTTTCTCAATGGGAACAGCTGTCTCTAGGCTTTACCACAGTACAACTACAAAAAGAATTTAAAAAAAAAAAAAAACAAAAAAACAAAAAAACAGTGCTTTTATGGTCCAGCCTGTATGGAAGAATGAATTTCATGAGAATTGAGAAGTTGAGGAGTGTTGTTTTCTTTTTCTGGATTAATAAATATTTTACATAAAGCTTCACCTTCTTTATAAACATTACCTTTTCATCCCAAATACTTGACGATAAAGAAGAGGTAACTAACATGTAGGTAGCTCCTCTGAAGGTGAATTTTGCATATGTAGTGAATATTTTATTATTTGATCATGGGAAAAGAAGAGAGACTGGAGTGAGTCACTGCTCTTGGTGACAAAACTTGATGTTACATAGACAGAATATTTAGGTGTTCTATAAAGTTAAAGGTACACATTCTTTTCCTGTAAAGCTTTCAATTCCAGTCACATAAGCACTCAGTAAAAATGTCCTCTATTTTACATCCAGTAAGGTTTTTTTCTAGCAATGACAGTTTGCAACTCCTTCTCTTTTGTTTGACTTCCCTAGGAGTACATTAGTGTGGGTGGATGGGTGGATTGCAACTTGACTGCCAAACTCTAAGATGGATTTTTCTTTTTTTGCAATTTTATATTTCATTAATTGCTATATTTCAGAGTCTTATCCTCATTATGTTACTAGTCTGCTTCAATCAAAGAGAGACTTACTATATATTCAGTATATACAGAATCAAAGTAGAATATTGCACTACGAAATACTGGAAATCATTTTAACACTTCAGTTATGATTTATTTGAACTATAACTTTCAATGTCTATTTAGAGACACTATGTAGCAGACTGGCAAATGTTTTGTACCACCTGAGACACTTTATCAAGGTGACTAGAAATAAAGGAGAGTATAAAGACAACAGTGCTGAAAACTTTATAAAGTAGGAAGTGAAATGAACAGCTACTGGCAGCAATAACAGAAGGAAGAGAAGAATGTAGATAATAGAAATCAAAATATTTTTGAAGATAGAAATGGAGTTGTTTTGGTATATATGACATACGAGAAAAGAAAAAAAATACTCATCAAGGTTGACATTTCCTGTCGTTTTGACAGTAGGAGAAAATAACTTTAGTCATATAAGTTCATTTGCTTATACCAGTGCACCCGTAACAAGAACTGCAAAAAAATACTGTTTCATTGCAAGTGTTATAAAATCAAAATAAATATGAATGAGTGTTTTTATTTAGTTAATGAAAATATTTCTCTCATTTTGAGATTATGTTATTTTCTTTTCCTTATCAAGGTAAGAGTAACAATATACGGAAAATAGAAAAAATAAAATAAAATATACGGAAAATAGAAAAAAAAAAGTAATTTATCCAATCATTATAAATCAACACACCTTTTCTAAAGTGTAGATTTAATTTTATTGACTGAAATTTATCTGGATTGTATCTATGAAATGGTGTATTTTTATGCTGTTATGTTTAAAAATGATTGTTGACTTTGGTATCTACAAAATTAAAATGAGATGTTTCTTCAAAGTATCATTCAAAGTGGTATATTAATTTAGGGCAGTAAACTCTGGAATTATCCTGGATTTACTGTTGAATTTTCCAACTCTGAACAAAAAGCTATTCTGGGATTTTCTTCAGTTTTACTCCAAATATCTTCTATCCTCTTGGAGATTTTGCATAGAGTCACAAAATCACTGAGGTAGGAAGGAATGCCAGGAGTTCACCTAGTACAATGCCCTTCCTTAGAACAGAGTCACCTCAGGCAGGTTACTCAGGGCCCTATCTAGGCAGATTTTTAATCTCTCCAAGAATGGAGACCCTTATGATCTCTCTTGTAAACTCCTTTCTAGCGTTTGATAATCCTCATAGCAACAAAACTTCCTATGCTTAAGCAGAATTTACTAAATTTGTGCTTGTTGTTTCTTGCCCTGCCATTGGATACAAATGATTAGAGCCTGATTCTGTCTTCTTTACTCATCTTCTTAAATATTTATATGCATTGATAAGATTCCCCTTTGTTGTGTTCTCTTCTCCAGTCTGAACTCTCCCACTTTTCTCATCTGGTTCTTGTATAAGAGAAGTTCCAAGCTTTAAATTATCTTTGTGGTCCTTTGCTGTATTGCTCTAATCTGTCCACAAGCAGTTTCTTGTCAAGTTAAATCATATAATCCCACACTACAGCATAAATGGGAGCTGTAGTGTTCCAGCTGGACTATGTACCACACCAGTGCTGGTCAGACTAAAGAACAAACTGAAAATTAGTAGAGGGTCTAGCTTCATGCATTCATATTAGCTGTCTATTCAAGTTGCCTAAAATGCTAGTTGCATCTGCTAGCAGTAGCATCGTGGATAGGCTTGTCTGTGCATCACAGTATGGGGAGGAATTAAAGATGTTTGCTAAGTATTACTAAATAACTGTACTTTTATTTTACCTATCATTAACTTTATTCTTGTTATTTTTTTTTCTTATAATTCAGGACTAAATTAATACTATGTAGAGCGTTATCACTGTTACACACAGTTTACTTAATTGTGTAAGATTTCCAAAAATTTGCAATATTTTCCTACTTATTTCAAAGTCAACTTTGATACTGAGTTTAGGGGGCTCACAATGGCAAATGCAAGTAATGCCACTGACTTCCAATATCCATTGTGAAGAGTAAAATAAGGCAGGACTTAATGGAGTTCAGAAAGGCTTAGAGTTCTGTCAAATGTATGTCTAATTCTATTTAATACATCAGGTTTTCAGTTGTGTGATGAAGAAACATCACAAATTGCCTCTGTTACCATCACAATGCTGAATTCTCCTGGATTTCAGTTTCTATTTTAATCTATACACTCAAAATATGATTCAGATGTCTAAATTGGATAATTATGTTTAATTCATGTCTGAAAACATACACAAAGGCAATTCAATCACTGTAGGATTATAATGGTTTTGAGTCATTGTTTTCAATTCATTTTAGAAGTAACCCTTATAAAATTATTGTTGTCTCCAATATGATCTGCTTGTGTGCACTTCTGAATAGCTGAACCACCTCACTGAGATCAACAAGCTGTACTTCTATTTCAAATATCCATATTTAACTAAATTTTAAACTTTGAAGCCCTATAAATTAGAATCAGTTTCTGATGAAAAGGTTATGAATTGCCTGTTTTATGGTAATTTCTGACATTTTATGATGTGTCAGACATTCACAGAAAATATTATTCTCAAAAGATTTGCAAATACTTGGGTTTTTTTCCATGCCAAAAGGCGAAAAATCAGAAGTATTCTGTCTGAAACATTTCTACTAGTATACAAATGCATGAAAAAACAATAACAGAAAATCCTCTCAATTTGATTTTAAAAGATAATCATGTCAATACAATGCACCACTGATCTATATTTAAAGTTATAAAAATGTTGTTTTTGTGGCTTTCATTCTTTTCTGGTTGTTTTAGTTAGATTTTCTTGTTACTAAAACTAAATAATTAATATAAAACCTGAAAAAGGACACATTTGTTTTTTAGTTCAACAAACTGTAGAGATGATTCAATATTATTTTGGCTAGAAAAACAGTTGATTTACGTTTTAATTCACACACATATGAAAGGACCTAAATTACTGAAATTCAATTATGTTCCTACTTGACCCAAAGCTGCATACTTCCAGACATCCTAGGAGATCTCAAATAAAGGCACAGCAGGGAAACTTAGCTCTCAGGCACTTGTAGCTGAAGTGCTTTGGTTCTTGCTACACAAAAGAGATATTTAAGATTTACTAGATAAAAGCAGCATAAAGCAGTAGGACTGTGCTGCTAAAGTATGAGTAAGTAGCAGACAAATAGAATGAATTTCTGACTCCTGCATATAGATTTTTTTTTCCAGAATATCAATTTTTTTTCTTCCTGTTTCTGAATCAATAATCACACTAAGAGTATCTCAGGATGTTAAAGCTCATGATCATCTTACAGTATTATCTCCTGTAAGAGATCATTCCTAGGTACTCTTAGCGTATTGAATTTTGCATAACATTACAATAAGACTTATCTTTCCTTTCAATGAAATGATAGACCAATGAATTAAATGAAAATAGTAATTGAGTAATTGACTGAAGAAATTAACTTAGGTTATTATTATAAATGAGCTAATGCTAAATTTTACAGTATCTTTATGTAAAATATCTGATGAAAAGAAAATATGAACTTGAATAGAATTAAGCAACAGCACAAATATCGTGAAATATCATGATACAAATATCATGAAAAAGTATGCTTTCCATTAATATTGTATTCTTAAGTCTGACCTCTTACAACTAGCCCTTTTCTTAATTAAAAATACATTTAGTTGTTTAGTAGTAGTAGTAGTAGTTTATTTTGTATATAGCTAAAATTAATCAAGGAAATATTGGTTCCCTAAGAACTTCTAAAAATGAAGTTGAATGAACAGATGTTATATAATCTTAATCTGAAAACTCTACATTAGCAAAGAGTTTCATGAGCTAATTTGTGAGGGCTTGTTCTCTCTGGTAATTATCTCAACATCTGCATACCTTTAGACATCTTTGAATTCATATTCCCTACCACTTATGTAAATGTGTTGTGATTGATTTTCCTTTGATTTAGTGAGCCTTACAACAATAAAACTGTTGCATTTCATTCTTCTTCAAAATCAAGCTGTTGTCAACATAAATATTTGTTGTACTTGTTTTTATTTTTATTTTAATGACACCATCTTTATTGCTTTTTCATCATGTCAGATAACATGTCCTTGATTACTGCTCAATGCTGACTGATTTCTTTTGCTTCACTTGATTATAACAGCAGGTACAACATTACTGCCTTCATTGTTCTCTGTGTTGTGGTTTATCTTTAAATGTCATCTCATTTCACAGCTTTTAATTTAGATATTGGAATGCTAGGAATATTCATTAACTTTTATCAAAAAAAGGGAAAGGAAAGGGAAAAAGAAAGGGGAAGGATAAGGGAAGGGGAAGAGCAAGGGAAGCGAAGGGGAAGGGACGGGAAGGGAAGGGGACGGGAAGGGGAAGGGACGGGACG
>JAVCKT010097865.1:0-11259 GCA_032273925.1 Rhynchotus rufescens
CTGCTCTCCAGGACCTCTCAAAGATGATGGAGAGAGGCTGAGCAATAACCTCGGCCAATTCCCTCAGCACTCTTGGGTGCATCCCATCTGGGCCCATTGATTTTTGAGTGGCCAGTTTGCCTAAGTGATCTTCCTCTTGCTGTTGACATACTTATAGAAACCCTTCCTCTTGTCTCTGACTTGCCTCGCCAACTCTAATTCAGCTCGGGCTTTGGCCTTCCTCATTTCACATCTGCATTCTCAGATTATCAGCGTAATGGAAAGGGCTGAAATATATATATATATATGAAATATATATAATATAAAATACTGAATTATCCATATATAACAATAAAATAGAGCACATACTTATAACCTGAAGACAGCAAAAATATAGCTAGCTATATCCTCTAATTTTAATTTTATTGATTTTAAAATAATTGCCTCGTTATTTCAATTTGAATAAACATGCCTACTGGGAAAATGAACAAAGCTTATGTCAGCCTTCAAAAGGAACACAGCATTAATAATCTACAATGATGGAACACAGCCAACAAACTAAATGGCACCTTGTCTTCAAGTCAGAGGAATTTCCCTCAAATTTTTTTGTAGACAGCCATGAATTGCAGTTAGCCTGTGTCCATTCCAGTAGTTTTTCTCTGGGCTATAAAGATGCCAACATAAAAATGTCTAGTTAGGATATACTGCCACACTGTCCATATCATAAAAAATATATATTTTATAATATTCCCAGATTTCATGAGCCAAATTTGTATCAGACTGAGAAAGGTTTGATTGAAAAATCAATGGACACATTTGGCAAAGATAATTTCACAACAGAAGAATTAGTTTTCACAACCAAGAGAACTTCAGTAAGCATTTGAGAATCACACAAAGTCAATTGTTTAGGAGAGAAGAGAAAAGAAAAAGGATGTCATTTATGGGCTTTACTGTCAAACACAGCAATTGAAATGCAGGTATTTGCTCTTTAAATCTTATCTGGACATTTATTTGGCCAAATTAATAGCAACAAATGAGGCAATTGCCAACATAACTATGAATATATTAACAGTAATTTGGAATACTGAAAATGTATTCACAAAAAGCTGCAACAAAGAAACAGTGGGATGCACAACTAGCAACATGATTTTTGCAAAGAAAGAAACAAAACTATTCTCTCTCTGAAAGGGTTTGGAAGGACTCAGAGATACAAGATGTAGTATCGTAAGCAGCATTTGTGGTAGATTATTGCCTACCCCTTGCAGTCAAATATGGTAATTCAGAGTAGTAGCTGAGTGCAAAAATAATTATCACTCCTACTTAGCACTATGGAGGTGGCATTCATATTCAAAGATATCACATGTGGAAGAACTTATCCCAGGTTCTCTTCAAAGGTTAAATTAAAAAAAAAAATTAAAAAAAACCCTTTTCACCTTCACTTTGGCCTTGCAGCTTTAACTTCTTTATTTATTTTCTAAAAAACTCTAAACTTCTGTATAAGCTAAAGAAACAAACAAGCAAACAAAACCCAAGTATATCTAAAGGAAAAACAGAACAAGGAACTCGTCTGATTTCATGGCAGACTCAAAACACTGAAATTCAAATACAAAAGAATTAAAATTGGAGAGGGAGAGAGAGATATTACTTCATACACCTCCTCTTACTGCAGATTTTTTGACTGCATTCCAATTCTGTGCACTAAGCAACACAATTAACAGTTCTCTCCCAGGGAAAACTTGTACACTGCTGTGCTGTGGTACGATTTTGCAATCTTTGGGGATTTTTTAAAGTTTTTCGCCAGAGATATTGCTTGTTTAGTGAAGACAATCTCCAAGAAATTCTCCTTAGACTTGATGCAGAATGTAATGATATTTTTGATAGTTTCAGTTCCCAGATGGGATTTCAAGAGTCTCAAGCCAGTTACTAGGTAAATTCTGTTTCTTGAAGAGACAGCACTTCTACCTGCACATTTACTCTTGCTGTGGAGATCATCAGTGTTCATAGAAAGAATAGAAAGAATGAAATTATTAGTGACAGCTGCCATTCTCAAGTCAGGTATTCATTTGAAGACATGCAATGAGAGAGTTGAATTTGAAGTTCCATGGGAAGCCAAAGAACACACAACCAACCAGCAACACATCTCTAAGTGCTCAGTATCAGAAAGAGACCCATAAGACTTCTTTAATTTTGGACTGATATGTAGATACAAGCCTTGAAACAAAGATGACTACACAGGGGCTTTAAATTATGCAGTATTTTTTGTCCAGTTGCTTCAGTTCCAACTTGTTAATCATTCTTCACCAAGAAACACATCTTTTGGAGCACACATTCCAAGCACTAAACCCCTCACAGGGTGAAGGTCATAGAAATGAGTATCATCTGCACTAGAGACCCCCAAGTCTTGATCATATGGACTTTTTTTTTTTCCTAAACTGTATCCTTTCTAAAATGTATCCTTTTTCTAAAGGATACATTGGCTTACTGGAAAAAAGAGAGAGAGAGAGAGAGAAAGAGAGAAAGAGAGAGAGAGAGAGAGAGATCAGAATTATACAAGCCAGAAGTCTTGTTTCCCATCACTGCTTTCTAGCTGTCTCTTTCTCCAGAATGAGTCAGTTGTTTTTACTGCATACTCCTAGACTCCTTCCACTTCTCTCAAATGAGAAAACAGTATCTCATGCTCAGTGCTGAACATACAGTGGTGCCCAGGATTTATGAGTGTGGATATTCGCCTGCAGAGCGTTGAAAGGCCAAAATCATTCATCAGTGCCACAAAGTTCCACATCCTGGCTTGTATCCAGATTCCTCACCAAAGTTTGAGAGTTCAGCCCAGTAACAGAGCTGAAACACAATCAATATCTAACACAGGAAAGGATATAGCTGCTGCTGCAATTCTGTTTTGAAAAATCTATACAGACTGAACTTATTTAGCTATACAGTATCCACAACACATCTCCCAAAAGAAAAAACAAAAAAACTGAAGAAAGGTTGAAAGAATCATAAAGCCCTTGGCAGACTGGGGAACTCATCCTACCAAAATGTCCACAAGCTTAGACGTTTTATTGTGAATATCCTGCAAGTTGCCTGGAATAAGTGCTTTTCTTAATATCCCAGAAATAACACTATTATTTGCAATCACAGATCAATGGGGGTTTGTTTCTGTTTACTGAGAACGTTTGCTTGCCCACACGGATGTCAAAAGAACAGTACACACTTCTGTGCATGTTACAGTAAAGGCAGAAAGATTTACTTGCCTTTCTACTTAAACTGTACAAATCTCTTCCTGTCTAGGATTTAAACTAACCTCTGTTTCTTACGTTTTGCCAACCCAATGGTAAGTACACAAATCATTCATCAAGAAAAATGAGCATCTGTCGTAGAAGCAGCTTAGGACAACATGT
Source organism: Rhynchotus rufescens (assembly GCA_032273925.1). Lineage (NCBI taxonomy): Eukaryota > Metazoa > Chordata > Aves > Tinamiformes > Tinamidae > Rhynchotus > Rhynchotus rufescens. The sequence goes on from JAVCKT010097865.1 coordinate 3,378, forward strand.
ACTTTAAAGGACCAACAGATAATAGTCATCATAAATTATGGAAAGACAAAGAAAACTTTGTCTTGTTTCCTTATACTGTAGATAGAAATATACAACTAGAATTCCATATGCTAAAAAGTAATTTAAAAATACATTATTTCCACTTTTTTAAAGGTCATGTACATGAACTACATGTCAAGTAAGGCAAACAAAGACACGCTCTGTGGAACTGCTTTGCGGAATTATTAAATACCTACTGGAATTTGCCTAACACTTGAATAGAAAAGACAAATCCTGCTGCTGGGATAAAATGAAATTGTCTGTTGGTGTCAAGGGAAGAGATTCCTTCTTTGCAATCAAACTAACAATGGTAGTAGCTACCCATTATTTCAAACATAATAAAATGATTATGGAACTACTTTTCCGAGGATTTCAGTCAGCCACATCACGGCTCTTGAAGGTCCCGCAGAAACCATAAGCAGCCTGAAGGCTGCTAACTCTGGGGAACTGCACCATATTAACTAGCTCAGATTAATTTCTGTGGAGTTTATAAATGGAACCTGTACATAATTATACCAAAAATTTTAATTTATAAAATTTACATACAGGTAAAGCTGTCAGCTATCTTTAACTGATTTAGATTTAGACAGTCATGAACCAGATGAATGGAGGGGAGGTGATAGGAGCTGGAGACATCCCAGTAGGCAGGAATTCTGTGAGGTGCCTGTTGAGTGCCAGAAACTCTTTATCAAGTTGATCCTTAGTTCATTTGAAATATTGCTAAAATCAAAGCTATTAAATTCCAAGGTCACCTTAAATAAACTGACTTATTTTTCCAAGCACCGGTCAAAAAAAAAAAAAAATCTAGCAAAACCAAAACACAATAAAAAAGAAAATTACAATTCACAGTTCACCTCCACATCTTAATGTAGGCCTCTAATATTCAGACTGCTCATTTTCAGATATTAAGTCTTCAATATGAATAATTGTGCTATTACAAGTAATTATACATAAATATGTCCTACTACTCTCTTAATCCAATGAAATTTTCCTAGAAAAAAGAAAACCAAGGTATATATGAAATATATCTAATATGCTAAAGACTGATCACTCTTAGCCATTCAATGTTCAATGAATATAGCACAGTTAAATTTTTAAGTGTATCCAGAGTAAAATTCATCCAAGATGAATTACAAAGGCTATTTCATTCTTACTTGCCAAAAATTAGGTGGGCACTTAAATCTGGGCTTTTTTCTGGTGTTTTTTTTCTGGTGATATTATGATATATAGTCTAAATTTTGAAAGGAAAGTCTTACTAAATTAAAGACTAATGTGCATAGGTCACAAATGTCACCATCTCTACCTCTGGCAGCTGCAATTAATATGGTTACAGGCCTGTTAACTTGTTCAGGTCCCTCAATCAATCTAGTAAGATCTGCATCCCCTCCCTTCAAACCTTGATTTCCTTTTATCCTTGGACTGTGACAGATACAGCAATACTAGTAGTTTAGTTTCTGACAGTAGTAACTATAAATCAAACTGAAACAAATCAAACCTTCCTGATTACTTGTTTTTCCTTCTGATGCTACACTGCATGTCCCATAGAATGGCTCCATCCATTTTTTCCTAAAAGAAAGGAGTGACATTTATCAGCTCACCTAGAAATGCCCTGTCATCCAATAGGAAAGTCCAGAGCTGATACCTATAAGATGAAGGTTAAAATGTCACATTTTTTTCCACACTGTTGATGTCCTTTGAATTCATGATGGAAATGAAGTTGGTTTACAGACAAAACTGGTCCTCTATCTTAATTTATTTAATAACCTGTCAAGTTTTAAAGCTGGTAAGTCCTCCAACAGAGAGTGGCACCAGGCATAATAGGCTTGGTATCTGTCCCCACAATACTGGAAGCATGAGTAACACAGGCGCAATAAAACTGGACACTGTATGTAGTTACCAAGCAGAATCACAGTTACAGACAGTCTTAATAAACCTACGCAGGTAAAGGTGCTCCTTTGGTAGCCAAATCCTTCCCATCTCACTCATGACATCAGCAGGCTATTCAGTGTCACTGAATCTCAGTGACAATTGGAGATCTTCAAACAGATTCAATGAACTGTCATCATAAATCACCATCATTGTCTCTTCACATTTTCTCATGCATCATCAATATTCCCACTTGTTATATAAATCTAAGAGAACCGATACAGACTTTTAAACTTCATTAGTAACATTAAAATGTCACATAAACTGAGACTAGAAGTATGTGTCCCAAAGGTTATCTATCTTTTAACTATATATTGTTCTAATAAAAGGTATTCTCTCTCTTGGAAACCTTTTCTTACATGTACCCAAATAAATACAGCTACAATATCATGAAAGTAAATACTCAAAGGACTACTGCAAATATTTCCTATTCAACTTTGAAGCTACTGTAGTCACAAAATATATTTGACTTCGAGCTGAAGGAATTCAGGAGAATAACGTCTGGGTATTTCTTTTACAACCTGGCAAAACTCAGAATTATTGCACAACGCCCAGAACAGATGGGATCTGTACCTAAACTTACCCTTTTCTGAGATGTAACCTGCTTTTGTCAGTATAGAGGAGACATTTCACCAAGTGAAATAATCTACAGAACACAGAGTTACTTTTTATTTGATACGCAAAGAACAAGGGACCAGAGTGGCAAAAGAGAAAGGATGGAAAAAAGAGTGCATGTCTGGTTATGAGGTTACCAAGTCTGGTGAGAGGTCACACAGTGGGATAGAGCTACCGCAGGAAGGCAAAATGGGAACAACATAATGCTGCTTCCTTGAGTAGGAGGTCCTCCTAAAACACACACATTTCTTCTCCTGCTTTACCCACTGTGAGCTAATAAGCCAGTTGGGTACATCAAACAGTGGAGAACCCAGAGCAGAATAGATGTGGAGGTCTACTCTGCCACTGAGGGAGACTGCAGACCCTGCAATAGGAAGGTATGAGTGCTTTCAAAAAATGAATTTCATGCAAAATGCAGAAAATCTAACAAATTCATTTTTCACATAACTCAGTTCTGTTCATCTACTCTTTTCTGTAACAATACTAACTTAAAGAGTCAATAAAAAGCATGTGGCAAACTGTGGTCTAAGTGACCCTGCGTGAGCAGGGGAGTTGGACTAGATGACCTCTGAGGTCCCTTCCAACCTTAAGCATTCTATGATTCTATGAAAAGTATTAGTCTTTCTGAAGAAGAGATTTTTTTTTTTTTTAAATCCAAGAGATCCTAAAGAATAATCACACAAAGAACAAAATGAGTGCACACAAACGCATGGTGTCACTTCTGTCACTTCTCTGGAGTTGATGAAGTTAGTTTGGCCAGAAATGCTCCTCATCTTATTCAGAATTCTGCCAGACAAGTTTATCAACAAAAAAGCCATTTTGCATACACCCCACAAAGTCAGCAGACGACAAGTTTGGTAACTGGACTATACGTCTTTCAAGCTGTAATTGAACTGTCTAGTGTAATGAATGAAGTGTATAATAATTTGCATTCTGTTTGTGTTTGTTTATGCAACCTGTCAGCCTGGTTTTGGTTCACTTAATGTTAAAGAATTTTTTGCAGCCAGACTGCTCTATTAATGTCCATATATTTTCCTTCCAGTTTAACTCTCTAATGCTTAGCACTCCCTTCAGGCACAGGAATCATTACAATACTACCCTACTAACTGCAGTATTTTTCTTTCTATTATTCTACTTAAATAAATAGCTAAAATAATTTTACAATAATGTGCACTACAGTAACATCAGCCATATATGAACATTTTTATTTAATAAAAGCCATTCCCATATTGCTACTGCCTGATTTTCTATTTATAGTAACACTTCAGATGAGATGTTTCCTTCCAGTAGCTCAATATCTTCAATAGGATCAAACATCAACCAAGTGCTGCTAATATATGCTTCAACCAACCATACCAAATTCTGCAATTGCTGAGAAAAGACAGAAAAAAAGGAGGAGAGATTTTTCTTCCCCTCCAAAGCATTCATTCAATATTTTTCTGTGCAATGGATGTTACTTCACTGTGCTGTTTATTGAATGTAAATATATAGCAAATTCAACTGTACGTATATATTTTTAACCAAATATTTCACAACAGGCACTGATGCATGTGTATATGTACTAAAGATACTCTAGAGTCCCAATTTGCCCTATATAAACTGACATTCCACTACAACTGGAATATATGTACATTTTACCCTTTGAACATGAATCAAATCTCACCAAAGGCAAAAGGAAGCGACTGTTGGCTTTTGATCATTCTCCTGAACTTCCGTTAAGTTGGTAGAGATTCATTTGGGGCGTACAGGAATAGAAAACATCACTCCTGTTCTATAATGGGTACTTCCTTAGGCCAATACAAATTTACTACATGTTCACAGTTCTGGGTCTTCTATATCAACCATTCTAACATAGAGCAGATTTATTCTACAGAAATTAAAGAGTGGAGCTAGTTTTACTGCTGATGCAAGATGCATAAGAATTGACTGAGAGAGCTGTTCCTCCCTCCCGGTGAATACAGCTACAGGCTAACTTCCAGCAGCTCTACACTTGTAAGCATTTAACCAAGGATACTCATTTGTAGCAGGTTAAAAAATGCACACCTCAGGGAGAGAAAAAATAAACAAACAAACACAGAATAGCTTTTGCTTAAAACCCAAACAAAACAGTGGTGATCAGGTCAGACTTGTTTCTCATTATTTCTTTCTCCAAAAATAAATGCAAGAGACAAATGAATTCAGGAAACTAAGTGAACTGAGTGATAAATCAGTCGCTCGGCTCTTTGTTATGAAACAGGAATAACTATGTTGTTCAAGTTGTTTTTCTGATGCTCTTATCTGCAACAACAAACAATTGGAATTCTCATGATTAGGTAAATATGTTTTCTAAAAGAGAGAATCAAACTACAGAAAATATGCTGACTGGCATCTCCTAGTTACAAGGTTCTCTCGTGAGCAGATCTCTGAACATTTATTAACTAAGGCCGTATTTGAATACTAATAAATACTTTAAGTTTTTTACATTTATGGAACTCCTCATCCTTTTCATGTACAGACACCTAGAAATATTTTCAATTGATAACAAACTCTGCCACTAATTTATGAGGGCAGTCTGATCAACATGTCTGTGCCTTGCTTTATGTGCAAGCAGCAGTGGCAGGCCTGTGCCAAGCTTTTCATTCCTATGTAGATAAATAGTATAAACAAAGCATCTACTTGGGCAAGAGCATTATAAATAAAATGCATACTCATCCAAAAATATTATAAATACACATATATTTGAGTAAAATTTCTTCTGCTAGAAATTTGCTGTTGAATGAATTAAAAGGAGAGCAACACCTATCTGTGGCTAACACAACACTTGGAACAACTCTACAGAGTAACTGAGGTTTAAATAGGAAGGCTTTTTGGAACAGTATGCATTTGTGCAGTTTCTTATCATGAAAGATAACTGACAAAAAGAGCAAGCAGCAGCAGAAATATGTTCAATTAAATGAGACAGTTGGAATGTTTTGGAACATTTACATTGAGACTAATTTAATTGTGAGACCTCATACAAAGCTACTTAAATCAGTGGCAAAATTCTTCTTGATTTCCATGAGCTCTGAAAGAAGAGCTTGTACTGCTTCCGGAATGTTTTCTACAACCTTGCTTTTAAGAAGAAAAAAAAAAAAGAAAAAAAGAAAAAAAACCAACCAAACAAACAAACAAAACCCACAAACTTACTTTTCACTGTCCCACATAACACAAAACAGAGCCTCTCTGCTGCTCAGCCAGACCTTTGGCTCATTCCATTTGTTTCATTATACCTGCAAGTATGGGAGCAGCACAGGGAGAAGGACTCGCTCACTCACTAAAACACACCAAAATTCCATGTAGATTAGTAAAAGAAAAAGAAACACATGAAAGAGCTGTGCAAGAATGAGAATAATTAGCACAGAACCTTGATCCAAAATGCTCCTGATCAACAAGGGAATTTGTGGAAGAGCTGGCTGCACCTGCTGATGGTGGCATCTTCAGGAAGAAAAAAAGCTCTGGGAACTCAAACCTGCTGATCCTTTTACACTGCACTTTGCACTGATCATCACTAAGATGACTAACTGTTCCATCACTCCCTACTTTCACAGAGTATTCAGAAATAGGTATCATGTCATTTAGTTGTTTAGTGGGTTTGTTACATTTTGGAGGTTAAATAACAACAACGATGACAAAACCACTACAGCGTAGTATATCTATATATACTATTTTCTAATCACCATGATACTGGAAAAGCCATAATAAATAAAAAGTAATCTAATGACCACCATCTATTATAGACAATGAAGAAAATGTTTTGCACAGGATTTGGAGATTATAGATTCTTCTAAGAATTACAACTTGAAGACAAGAAGTCCATGCTGTCTGTTTCCCACAATATTGGCAGGAAATACATTTTTACTTGTCCATGTTCTTCCCTCTAGATTTTTGTATTGACTTTCAGTGATGTTTCCAGAGCTACTTGGCTAAGAAATGTTATGGAACACTAAGGGCAGAACAATATTCTCAGGTGGATGGTAGAAACAAATGCTTGGTGTTGCCACGAAAATCCCTGTTAAAATGTATCTGCTCACACTCATCATTGCAGGGGTCTCTAGGAGTGGATTTTTTCAAAAAAAAAAAGTGTATAATGCCAGACAACAGTATAAAGGCATTTACAATATATCCTTAAATGATTTAGCAAAGAAATTTTTGTTATAAAGAAGTGAAAAGACAATCAGTGAGAATGACTAACTCTGAACCCCAACCCATCCTTAAATTCTAGGCAGGAGCATGCTGGAGTTCATATGATAAAACCATATATGAAAAAGGACTGGTATTGTACATGAGACCATGCACTTATTTTTCAGAGTGACAGGAAATCATTATCTGTCCTACTGTGGAGGACAAGATAGTATCTGGCATTTGAAAGAGAAACTGAAAGAGAACATACTTTTGGATAAGAAAGTACCATTACTGTGGCTAGCCTTGCTCTGAGATGCTCACAGAAGGAAGCACAGACACAGCACAGATTAACATGAAAGATGCAGTCAGAGCCACAGGTAGATTCTCTATAAAGAAAATAGAGAGGTTGCATATTTTTGACATGCTTTCCCCCCTTAGTCTCTCCCATTCTTAGAATATGAATATCAGAGGCATCTGACCTTTTTTTCAAGGTGAAACAGCTAGTTTTCCCTCTTGTGCCTATCTCAGAGGAATAAATACAACGAAAAATAGCAATACTAATTATCATAATCCAAATATATATGCAGGCCAGCATCTCACTGGAAGAGCGACTCGGGGTTTGCAGAATATTGCCTCTGCTGACAGACACAGAAAATTATTAAATAGAAAAGGCAGATGAGACATGACTCTCTCTGCTGCAGATTCCCTTCTTACTCTCTCATTTATTTCAAAATAAATTCCTGAGTTCCTATTGTTGTCCTAATTCTACAAACAGATCTCCAAAATGAATTTTCACCTGATGTCATCTGACAAGGTTAGTGAGACTATTTACAGGGGTAAGGAGCCGCCCATAACAATTCATCTGCAAGGCTTGAACTGGGAGTGGAAACAGCTGATACTAAAGGTGAAAAACACATTGCTAGAGGTTTCCTCCAGTTTCTCTCCATCTCTGAACAAGAGCATAGCAAACAGCATTAAGCACCTTTAATTTCCATTAATACAAGAGGAATGAAAAATAAACATCTATGAAAGCTAAGTTAAAAATTAGGAAGAGTGTGGGAAGAGGATAATCTGTAAGATCTGCCTAATTTAGAATCATAGAATCATAGAATGCCCAAGGTTGGAAGGGACCTCAGAGGTCATCGAGTCCAACCCCCCTGCA
>JAVCKT010097866.1:0-11259 GCA_032273925.1 Rhynchotus rufescens
GTTTTCCTTAGGTTCATGTTTCTCTCCAGCTTAGTACAGCAAGTCCAAGAGCGTTACATCCCACCCAGTTAACCTGGTAGAAGTTCATCGTTTGAGGAGGTCCTGTCCCCCTAACCAGCCCTATATTTGCGAGGGGTTGGCAAATCCATTCCCCTCTGCTGACTGCAACAGGAATGTGCTGCTGCGGTCCAGGTGGAAGCTCATAACGCTCAGTGTTGTGGCAACACAGTCCTCATGCGAGTGTTCCTTTTTCATTTATTTATTTATTTATTTATTTAATTGCAGCGCGTGAAAAAGCAGCACGCTCTTTTTTTATGACGATAACCCCTGCTCGTACGGAGAGTAATTTTCACAGAACAGGGTCCGCGAGATCAGACGTCGCAGGCCTGCGGCTTTCGTGTTGCTGCACTAACAGTGTTTATTTCCCCTCACATCATGGGGTTTCCTTTTGCGGAGCAGGAGCGCTGGGAGGCCCTTGATCCCCTTCCTTGTTATTACCTGGTTTGTCTGTATGCAAATCCAGCTCGTTTCCCAACGCCTCCACCCTGGGTGGTGATTTCCTTCTCTTGGGATATCCCCTCCTCAAGCTAAGGGGCTCTGTGCCCTGCTGGAGGCTGGGACCCCAGTTCCATGCAGACCATCCCAGGCATCCAACGCGGTGCTGCTGCCTCTCTGCAGCCCCTCGTCTAGGAAGAGTCCTCTCATCTTGAACACTTGCCATTTTTTGATAGCTCGGGGAGTGGAGGGAGAAAGCACAGCCCTTACGTAATGGCTTCTTCTCCTGGCCAAAAAAGAAATCTCTATTGATCTCCTGTCTGAAAATCTCAGTAACTCTGTGTAATTGATGACCAGATGTTAAAAAAGCTGTTTGGAGGAAGCGCATTTATAATTAAAGAACAGGCCTTTCCAGTGGAGCTATCCCTCCCTGTGCCCATTGTATTTCTATGGACCATCTCCAGGAGCAACCAGCCTGCCGGGCCCTTTCCGTGTCTGCTCCCGACCCGGAGCCTTCCTTTCCCAGAGAGCAGTGTGGCCTTCTCCAATTTCACCGCCTGTGCTGCAGAGGGGAACTATTCATGGAGCTTTGTGAGAGAGATTAAGGAAATATCAAGATGAACAGATGGGAAGCAGGCAGTAGATGACGTGCAGGCAGGGCTGATGTTACAAGCAAGTCTTATCTTGGTTTTGAGCACGTAGTAAAATAAGTCTTTTCTATCTGATGCATGGGCTGTTTATTTCCAGTAATGCCTTATCACTGGGTACCCCAACACCCCTGGACATTTCGATCTTGACTTTTTCCACCTCTAGCCATCTCCTCTATGTTTTGCAGGGGAGAAAACATTTGCAGGTTTCTTGTCAACGTCTGTAATAGTCCCTATGGTTTTGAGGAAAAAAACCAAAATATAAGTTGCAACCTGCAAAATATAGGAGCAACAAAATATAGGTTGCTCAGTTTGACTGTATTTCATGGCCTTGCCAGACCAATGTATATATGCAAGCTAAGCTATAGCCCCTCTCTCTTCCCCTCAGCAGATACTCTGAGTAATGACTGAGTTGGCAATAGATGATCTAGGAAGAGAATTATGTTATGCATTTAAATGTAAATTGCTGGGGAACTGACAATAGCTTTGTTTGAATTGTAGTGGTTCAGATTATTTTTTTTCCTCTCAGAGTGTGTTTTAACTGATATTTCCATTTTTTTACATTCTTCTCAAACAGCAACATTCATGTGTTCGTAAGCCTTGAATTGTAAATCCTTGGGCTGCCAAAGTTTCTGCTTGGAAACCAGTTTCTTTGACCTCTGCAAGAAATGCAGATTGGTGCTTTTCTTCTCCTTCCCTCTCTTTGTTTTTGTAAGATTGCTTGCTTTAATTTGAAGGAAGGAAACTCTCATGTCCACAAAGAAAACAGAGCTTTATAGCTCTTTATAATGACCTTAGTTACTCTGCTCCAAGCCTCTCCCCATCACCATATACAAATCAAAGAACCCCGAGCAGCTCGTGGAAGGTCCAGCAGCTTGCAGAGAGCAGAGACTTTAGTCCCCAGCACTGCTGACAGCGATGGTGCTGCTTGAAGCTCGTCCACAAAATGATGCTTTCTTTTTTTCTTTTATTTTTTTTTTATTTTTTTTTTTATATTTTACACCATCTAAGGGGTTAGTAAAGCGAAGGAAGGCAGGAGTTAACCACCTCTAACCTCACCATAAAGTTTTAACAGCCGCCATTGGGAAAAGTCTGTGTTTCAGCTCTGCTTTGTGAGGTAGAGGGTAGTAAATAACATAATTCTGAGAGTCCTTGTGAGGTGCAGCCAACTTTCAGGAATGCTGTATCGCGGTCCAAGTAAAACCTGCATGTTCTTCATCGGCCTGGCCTTGTTTTTTTGAGCCTGTCTCAGTGATTGATACAGGAGATAAACAGAAATTGAAATAACACTTTCCTGGAAATATAAACAGAACACGCTGGGGAGAGAGGGGATTGCAAAATCAGCAGCTCAAGAGCCCCAAATGGAGCAATCCTGTCCCCACAGCCAAACTGTTAGGGACATAAATAAATAAGTAGAGTCAATTGTGATAAGCCTGTGACCTTAATTGTGTGTGGCTGTATGTGAAAGCAGGAATCAAGCCCTTCCCTTGCAACCACCAAGCTCGTTGCCTTGGCCTTGGTGATGTGACAACCCAGGAGCAGTGCCAGGTCCCTCAGCCACCTACCCAGACCCACAGAGGGGATGGACAGGTTGAGTTCCCTAAAACAGGATGAAAACATCGGAGTAAGATTAGAAGTCAATGAATTGAGGAGTGTGTATGTTTCCTTCTTGTTGATAAAAGATTTAATATATTTCCATTGCTAATTAATTATAGGTAGAGAAAGACTCAAGTATGGGAAAGTTCTCCATGGTTTTGGTCCTGCTGAGTACTGGAGATATAACAAAGTGATACTAGGAAATATGCATGTCTCAAAAAAAGGACCATGGCTGCTACTGCATTGACTTTGAACTCAGCACGGCCCCGGGAGCCGGGGCAGGGTGGTAGACATACACGGGCATGTGTGTCCTACCAGACAACTTGCTTTCAAGTCAGCAGGGAATCCCCAGCCAGTGCGACAACCATCGAGCTGCAGACACAGAGCAGTAGGCACTGGAGTGGTTGGTGTTTCCTGCTGTTGCAGAAATGACTGTACGAATGATCTGCTGTGAGGTCAGGAGAATCTGTAAATGCCATCAATTTTGCATTAGGTGTTTGTTTTTCTTCTGTCTGTAGGACCTATCTGACTTTGTTTCTTGGCATCTCACAGTTTTTAATGTATTTATTCTTACAACATGTCTACAAGATATGACACTTGTCCCTGACCTGCAGGGAGGAACTCAGTCATGCAAAGGCAGTGTCAGCTTAATATCAAGGCTTGGGGCTGTAAGGTGCCAATTCTTACATAGTGGACAATAGCACTTCTGAAAAAAAAAATGGAAAATCCACGCAGACATCCCATTAGGCACAGCTGCCCTCCAGGCCCTGAAGTGTCTTTTGAAGCCTAATCCCTCATGGTTGGCCTATGGAAAAGCAACCGGGAGCAAGGCTGGGAGTCAGTCTGGGGTTCAGGCCAGTTCTGCATCCGAACACCAGATGGTCCCTGCAGGGTCTCCCTGGATTTAGCACACAAACCCAGGTGCCATCCTGCATGGAGCCCTTCTCCTCCTTCTCTCCTGATGGAGCCCAAGTGGCTCCACACAAGATCTTCTGCACTGCTCTAGCTGCCCAAAGGAGAGCCCAACAGCCCTTTCCATTATTTATGACAGAAGCCTTCAGAAACTGTGTTTTCACTGTCAAATGCAATGCAGCAGAAGTGTCCAGGCCTCTGGGGGTTGTTATTAGTACCTCTATTAAAGGAGGCCTAAGTGGGGTAGAAATGTTAATTATCAAGTAGAGCATTTCATGCTGGGGCTGTGCTCACCATCCCTCTGCCTCCCATCCCTTCCATCTGGCAGCGTCTCCGTGAGTTGGTGTCAGTGCTGCAGGTGGATCAGGTTACCCGGCCCTCAGAGAGAGCTGCTTTGTGGCAGAAAAGAAAAAAACACCCATTAGTTAGTTTAGCCCCTCGGCGGGGTCTCAGGTAGGTGCTGCAGAAAGGGGGTTGTTTTTGCTCCTGTCTCTGGTGCCTCGCAGCGTTTCTGAGTCCATCAGCCCAGCCTTGCCACCTCTCTTGGCTTACCCCTTTGTTATCTCTTGCTTGGAGCTTGCTCTTGTTTGGAGCTTTATCGATCGCAGACACCAATTTCCAGTGGAGCTGCGGCTATAGTTGCAGAAAACTTAATCCTACTGGGAACAGGTTTCCTTTTTTTGCTGTCTTTTACAAATCTCTGCACTGCAGCCCATGGCCCTGGGGCTGCCCGCATCCCAGGCTGTGATCCACACGTGGGGTGCCCCCTCCAAGCTGAACGTGGTCACGTCTGGGCTACGGCCCCTCTCAGCCACAAACCCTGGAGCATTTTCCACCCCCACGTATCCAGAACACAATGGGATAAGTGAGAACATTGGGGAGAAAAAGGAACAAAAATGCCATCGGCTCGGAGAAATCTTCCTGTTCAAATACGTAAACATCTTAATGCCTAATGGAGCAGGACATCTATTGGACTCCAGGGCTTAGTAATGGGAGGGAAAATAAAGAAATAACAAGGCAGTGCACAGAGGTGGGAGAGTGACACTGTTGTCAGTTGCAAAAAGCAGAATATGAAGCGTGGGCTGTCGGGTCGTTGGCCCAACGCTCAGCCCGAGCAAACGGGCTGAGCTGCGCTGCAGGCTGCGATCAATTCCCCTCCTTGTCAAACACCATAAATTAAAAACAGAATAAAAAGCTTTTAAGGGATGTGCTCCCTGACAGTTTAATGTAAGTGGCTGTGGGATCATTTCTACAGATAGGTTTAAATAGGGAGAGAAATTGCCACTCACTTTGTAGCAGGTATTCTGCTGTCGCTGCAGAGGTTGCGGTTGTGCTTACGCACCGGGAGTGACTTTCCAAACAAATGTCATAAGGAAATCCCTGGGATAGGGGCTGTGGCTGCCTGCATGTCAGTGCAGGACATTCCCGCATCAAGGTGTCCATTCCAACCATGTCCAGGCTTGAATCAGAATGAGACTGGGGCAAATCCTGCCTCTTTCTGCCCTTCCTGCCTTCTCCTTGCCCAGATGTCCCATGCTCTGGTTCCTGTGCAGAGGAGATCCCTGAGCCCAGCTTGACCTCTGCTTCAGAGCGCTCTGGGCAGAATATCCCAACATCCCAGACTACCTGGAGCATCTACCTTGGCATCTCCTATTCTTCCTGACCTGCTCTGCTTCCCTGCTGATGTGGAAATGCAGCGTTTTCCTTATCCAAATATCCCGTTCTAGGTAGACCCACTGTTCCTCTTTATTAAATGAGGTTATTTTATTTCATTTCTGATTCCTTCAAAGATTAATCTGAAAATGGCAAGGAATAGTTATTTTAGTTAACTGAAGATGAGCTTTTTTAAGCTTTCTGTTTGTTTGAGCAAAAAAATAATATTCTTCAAATTGAACCAAAATATATTTTCTTCAGTTTTCCACTTGTAATATTACGCAAAAATCACATAATTGCATGGCTCAAATTTCAGAATAATCATGCGTCATCTTGGCAGGTGATTCCCAGACCATCAGCATAAACCACTGATGGTCTTTCAGGCCACGATGAAGTAATTTGTGGTTGATCTGTTGTGGTTGGTCTACCCTTTTCACAGTGCTTTCATTCAAAATGTGAATAATAAACTTTCACCATTTTTCACTCCCCACTTCTTTTTTTCCTTTGAGCTTTTTGACTAAATATGGAGAACTGTCTGGAGCAAAGTTTCAGAAATACTAGGGTAATGCTGAATTCAATAGCAATATCCTTAGATTTATAATGAAGGCAATACCAGTCATAATGTTTTTTATTATCACAATCTTAGAAATGTCAATAATAGTATGGATCAGGTTGTGTCTATGAATTCCAATGTAAACCCTTCCATGGTGTCCAGCAGGCTTTATCATTAAATCCTATTTGCATCTACCAAGTTGAACCTTGGGTAGATGCAATCTAGGATCGGAAAAAGTCAGAAGATAATGAACAGGAGATAAATGAACTAGAGGGATCTCTTTGTGCAAGGAAGAGCTGTTCCATCCTTGTTCCTTAGAATCTCATATAGTAATGATATATCATTATTATAATAATGATTAAGACTCCCTTAAGTCTTTGGAAGGGGCTAATCAGTATTTTCTGGTGGTCTGGGAGTGGAAATGGCAGAATGTGAATAGTTTAGCACACATATGTTTTTATCCATTGTAGCCCAAGGTATGCAGCTGCCTGAGTTTCTTGCTCACATCTATTTGCATTTTTCCGTAGTCCGCACTGTTTGCTATGACCGTTCAAGGCAGAAATTCCTTTACTTCTGCTGTGTTCCCTTGCAATAGCACTATCTGTATTTGTTCAGTCTTAATCATTTTATAGTTCATCTTTACGTGATACCTTCTATAAATAATAATCCCAAATCTCTCTCTTATCGTGGTTCTTGTAGCTAATTCTTTAAGTTGCTTGTCTCCAGCAGAGCTGCAGACTAAATGAACGTAGATAAAATCATAACATCAGCTGGGCTATAGTAAACCAGGATTTTCTTGGTTCTGCTGCGAATCAGGCTTCTGAAATAATCTTTTTTTTTTATCTAGTCACTATAAATACTGTACAGCAATGACAAAAGACAGGTGCTAGTTTCTAACTTAATGCTGACATGCTGGTGGCTGACATTAAATATATAATTCCTGCTGTGTCTGCATCCTCCATAAATGAAAGTCTCCTGAAGGAGAAGCCTCCTGGGAGGGTAAGGAGCAGTGAACCAGTGGCTGCAGATCAATGCTCTGGAGATGCCAAGGGAGAAGGAAAGCTGAAAACGTGATACATCTCTCTCAGCTTAACCTCGACTTCTAACACTTTTTGGCCTGGCAGATAAATTGGTTCATATTAGAAAATGGGGTTAATTTATCAGGAAATTGATTGCCATGCCATGCCGTGCTGAAGGCATCAACAATAACAACATTGGGCGCCTCAGCTCTTAACAAATGGACTTCCCCAAAGCTCTCTGCTGGTTCCAGAGAGCTGGTGCCACCAATAGGTTCTCTGCGGGTGCAGTACACGGTTCGTATTCCCCCGGGTGCAAATGAGTCTGTGCAAACTCACAGCTCTCAGCCCCAGTTCCTGAGCCATGAACCCCAGCAGAGATGAAGAGCCTGGTGTCCTCACCCCACCATCCATAAAGCTAGACCTGCTGCCACCAAGGTGCCAACTACTGACCCATCTCTCCACATCCTCTCCTCCACCTCCAGCTCTAGAGCTCGCTAAGGCTGCATGTTCACCCAGACATGGTCCTCTATAGCGCGGTTGCCCTTGAGCAGAAGGTCCTATAGCATCTTTGCTGTCTGTGGGCACCAAGGAGCCCTGGGGGAGGATTTGCCACAGATGGGCAAAGTGCTGTTTTCACGTCACACCACTCAGAGCAGCGGCAAGTGGA
Source organism: Rhynchotus rufescens (assembly GCA_032273925.1). NCBI lineage: Eukaryota > Metazoa > Chordata > Aves > Tinamiformes > Tinamidae > Rhynchotus > Rhynchotus rufescens. The sequence goes on from JAVCKT010097866.1 coordinate 7,543, forward strand.
TAATATACAGATGCGAGTGAGGCAGCTGGGAGCCCCATATATTTTCCAGATTAATTTTTACAGGATAGCACATTGGTCTAACATGTCCCTTTTTCAAGCTTTTGCTTTTATCATTAACACCTCCGATTAGCAAAAGCTCAGAGACTGAGATGTTCCTTTGATTTAAAGGGCTATAAATTTTGGATGCAATGTCGGAAAATGAATTTTACAACTCAGTTGAGCTGTGGACTAATTAAAAGACTACCCCAGTACTTTTCTCACCCAATACATCTCAGATTTGTGACAGCCTTCAAGAAAAGTCATGAATTATGCCATGTGCACCATATGCAATCTATTGATCTCTCTGAGTATACGTATGATATGTGTGTGTTTGTGTATGTGTGCTCGAGCCCATGTTCATGATTCAGGAGAGGTTTCTTGACAGCTATGTGCTTAGATGAATGTTTTTGTATGAAATATTTTATTGCATTCATTTTATTGCAGTTAATGATTGCAGTCATTTCGCTTCCATGTCCCCATAGGTCACTACTGCTCTTTTACCTTAGAGATCCAACAAGTTGGGGCTTACATGTATATTCCCAGTGATTTGTGATCAGAAACAGGACCTCCTCCTCCTATTGCTCCATCCGACACTGTAACTTGGGATGTCTCCCGGATGATGGATGCATCCCAGGCCAGTGGGAAGCAGCACTCGCCATGCCGGTGTCTCATCCTAAGGAAATGTCTGCAAAGGGCAAACTTTTTTTGACCTTTAGCAAAGCAAATACGTAAAGACGAAAAGGGCAACATGTTTGAGAAATAAGATCTTGGGTGACTAAGAGAAAATGGGTAATGAGAGCATTATTTGGTTGAAACCCAAAGGTGAAAGCTCTGACGTTTTTGGCTGCTCTTCCATTTTTCTCAGTCTTTCTTAAGTTTGGCTGTAAACATCAGTGGGTTTGGCAGCAGATCAACAGGGAAACAGAGGGACATTTTCCCCCCTACGCACACAGAATTTGTGATTCATGCCCAGATAGACGAACAATATCTACATAAAAGGGGATTTCTGTTTGAAAGTGTTCATGTTAAAAGTGTTGTATAGTAATAATTTTTTTCTGAGCTCCTAATGTAATAAAGAGGAATTGTGTAAGCCTTGGCAGGAGCATATCACCAGGTCTTTATTTTGAGGAAAAAGCTGGAAACATACACTTAGTTTTCCAACTAGTTGCAATTATCTGGATGCATTGATAGTGGCACTAAGATTATCCAATACGCAGAGCATGAGGAAGCATCAGGTTCGGACCGTGAATTAAAGCTGCAAAGTGTCAGCTTTAATTTGCACACATGCAATATGAAAATTGTCCTTGTGCAACAGCAGAGCTCCCTGGTATTGACAGGGATAGACAGCATATGGAGCCTGTGCGGCAGGAGCGGCGCTACGTGGCACTTGGCATTGCTGCTACAGATTTTATGCAGATTATGCAGATTTCGGGGCTGCAAAAGCAAGAAACAAGGGTAGAATAAATTGAGGAGTCTGGTCTCTTCTGCAGGCATGCGTAAAACCTGGGGTGACATTAACAAAAATCACAGGCGTGGAAAGGAGAACAGACTGCTCGGTTTTGGTTTTGGTTCGACCGAGGTGCAGGACCTCAAAGGCAAGGAAAGATGGTTATTGCTGTTGGAGCCAGCAGGGCATTTGCAGCCAGGCTCCCCACCAGCCTCAACATTTACTCTCTTCTGCCAGCCTTGGGGCCACTGAATGATTGCCTCCCTCCTCATCCTCCCCCTGGCTGGCAGCAGGGGACAGGAGCAAGGAGGAGGATGAAGGAGGCCCAAAATTGCCTCCGTTAGGCCCTGCTTATCATCCCATTCGGGAGGTGCCTGTATGTCAATGGGGAGTGATATTCCCCTCCAAAAACAGCTTCACTTTTCATATTTATCTGCTGGATAGGTAAGATGTAGACGTGGATTCATATGACCTGCAGAAAGGTCTTTGGCTGCTATTTGACTTTTACCATGTCCATCGTGCCATTGCCCATCCTTTCGTGGTCAGTTGTTGTGGCTTACCTGGGTACAGCTTGGCATTTGAGAGATGCCAGTCTGATAAAATATTACTGCCGATAGATATCCACCATTAAGTTTTATCCTCTCCAGAACATGATATGAGAGCGTATGGCTCAGTAGCATCACTCACTCACTCGGGGCTCATAGTGTGGACAGTGCTGCAAAAGAGCAGACAGAGTCTGGTTCTTTCTATCTGCTCCTGGAATTCTATACTCAGAGATCAACTATCCCATTCACTATTGAAATAAAAAAAAAAGAAAGGAAAAGAAATTCACATTATTATTCATGTCAAAAATGGCAGTCTCAAGTTTTCTTTTAAAGTCTGATCTATTGAGGAAAAAAAACAGTGCTTTAAAAGTGAATTCTTTTTGCTCAAACCTTGAAATTCAATGTCTCTCATTTTTGGTTTGAAATCCTATAAAGATTTAGAGATGGAGATTTCAATTCATAGCCCCTAGCAGGGGTGCAGAACACATGTTATATTAATTAGAAAGTCACCGTACCAACTGTCCATCAGATAGCTCTGTTTGTCTTGTGTATATAGATAGTAAACTAAGCAAAAGCTACAAAGAATATTCGCTGCATTTCCAGGATCTTTCCACATCAAATACTTCACAACATTAATCTTTTCTATCATAATTTGCATTTCATACCTATTTTCTCCATTCTTCAGAGGACCAAATCCTGCCTTTAGTAATATTACCGTGAAAGCTACTGACTCACTGGAGCAACCAGGGAGCGGGATTTGGCTTAACTTCTTGGCTTGGTGCCAATATAGCATTTAATAGATCTTTTTAGGTGTTTTCTATTGTCATGGCAACCCTGATCAAATACCTTCCCGTGGAGAGCGGCGTCGGTGGCAATACGAGCTCCTGGCTGACTGCAGCCTGCAGTGCTGCTCCGGTGTAATTTCATAAGCTCCTCTTGCTTGACCTTTCATCTCCTGCCTTTCCCCAGGTCCCTTCCTGTCCAAGCCAGAAATAAATCTTTTGTTTTGCAAGAAACCTTTAAAAATCCTTAAAAGAGACACCTAAGAGCCAGATCTGGCTTCAAGGAGCGAGTTGCCTTAGGAGAGGCTGCAGGTCACAAGCTCCTCTCCCACGCAAGGGAGCAGGCGGTGATAAATCCGTGCAAGAATTGGTTCTAGCAGAGTCTTGGCCGCTGAGCCTCCTGCCTCCCTAAAACCATGGCCTAATGCAGGGAAATAAGATGAGATTTCAGGAGCATTGGGCTCAGAGAGACTGGATCACACATGTGAGCAATATATAGAGAAGCTGGATTCCTCTGGAGCCCCAGAACTCCTGCTACTTACAGCAGCTAAGAGAAGTACAGTATTTCCCACCAATTTTTAATCCTGTTTTGGAAGCATTTCCTTTTTTTCTTTTTTTTTTCTCCCACCAGTTGGTGGTGATGGGGGCACAGGGGACATGTGCTTGTCCCCTGCCTCCTCCTCCTCGCTCCTGGCCGTCTCCTGGCTTACTCCCTGTGCTGGGATAGGGATGTCCCATATGGCCGTGGAGCTGGGATTTGCTTGATCTTGTCTAGGGCAGCAGCACGGAGAATCTGTATTAGTCAAGACTGATGGATTTGTCTTCCTGAATCTGATTTTTCTGCCTTTTTTGAACAGACACATGGAATTGCAGCACTGTTGAAATCAATAGGAGTTTTGCCCGT
>JAVCKT010097867.1:0-11259 GCA_032273925.1 Rhynchotus rufescens
GAAAGACAAAAACACTTTAGAAAATACATTCATAGTCTCCATGGAATCTTTAGTGTTATCGTCCTAGAAGACTATGGATTCAAACTTACAGGAACCTCATATTTATCATCAGCAACAACTTAGACTCCAAGAAGAGCTTTTCCTGGCCAATTCTGTGTGCCAATTCTGCCTCCAAAACAGGAGGCAATCTTTCTCCTTGCTCTTGCTGGTGGGAGAAGCATGTTTGCATGGTAGAGGAGAGTAGAGTGCAGTGGTGCCTGAGCTGATGTAGCTGTGCATGGTGCTGAGCAGTGCTGGCAAGGAGGAGGCTCTCATGCTCCCCAAGGACAGCCCCAGAATTTGCTCTGTGGCACTGAGTCAGCCCTCCTTCTGAAAGCTTACTCTGAATAGATTTTTGTTGCTTCTTGAAGCTGTTTAATACAGCTCCCTCTCATGTAATTACTAATATTGCTTTTAGGCTGGTCCCTATCAGCTCTGCTGAGCAATGTAAATGCTTCTAAAAGTTTTAATCTACAGGGAGCTGGTGTAGTGCTTCTTTTTGCCTGTCAGTAAGTGAGTGCATCCACGTCTGTATATAACTAAGTATGAGACATGGTGTTCAGTGAAAAAAACTCAAAGGGGAAGATTGCAGTATCAACAGGAGATGAAATAGCTTTAATTCTAGAGCCTCCTCTTGGATGGCCCTAAAGTGACACAACTGAATATTTTGAAGCTTCTAATGGTTGACCTATTGTCTGACCGAAATATCACATACAGGGGAGATGCCTGAGAGCATCACTTCTGCTGAAGTTCTGCCCTTCTGTGGTTGCTGTTGTAGAAGACTGCATAGGACTTAAATGCTAGTTGTACTGCTGCTGCCAGTTTCCACGAAAAATGTACAACTCCTTTTTGGCCATACTGAAAGCAAAAGCATACTTACATGGTATGATGAAATGAGTTGTCAGTTATGTTCTGGAGATGTACAATTCCACCCTACTCCACCCTACTCCACCCTACCCTATTACACCCTACTCCACCCTATCAAAGAGGATTTCTAAGCTCTCTATAGAATGTAACTGTAACTGCAAGTTTCCTGCTTCTAAGACCAGAGCTTGTAATTCTCACATTCACAAGATTTTTGACTTGATTTGATTTTTGATTTGATGTGCTTTCTTGTATGTGTTTCTTTTTTGTTTTTTGACTTGATTTGATTTCTTACATGTATAAGATCTACAAGATGCATCCCTCAGAGAGGGGTTTCTTTGACCAATTCTGGAGTGAACTGCACTTGTGTTGCACTGGAGGCCACATGTAGAGAAATAAATAATTACAGGAAAAAATTAAAAAGAGTCTCAATATCATTAAAGCTTTTTTTTTGTATTATGCTGAAGTGGTTTAAAAGAATGCTTATGTGTTGTACGTCACCTCAATCCCAGTTCACTAACTCAATGAAATTGTTATATTTTCCCTCCCAACAGGGGAGGGAAAATAGCATAACAATGGTTAATATGCAGGTTTTGGCACTGCTTGGTTAGCATTTAATCCCGTAAAGGACAGGGAAATGAAATAATTTTTACTTATTTATATAAGTAGATTTTACATTTCTAAGTGGAATTTTGTGTTCTATAGGAGCAGATTACAGTACGCATATTTTCTCTCCCTGTGTCTTTGTCTGTCCCTTTCTCTAAACTTGCAATACACTTCACACTAGCATAAAAATAGTTCTTTCAGCATGCCAGTGTCACCTTAAAACCTTCTGATTCCACACTAATTGCTAGGTTGCACATGTTTTTGTCTATAGCTTGCTGCTTTCCAGAGGAGGAACAAGCACCTATAGTATTATTTGGTGAATGTTCAACCCCTGCTAAACAAATCTTTTCTTGAGCTTTTATAAATACATAGAGGAAACAGTTCATGGGAGACACTTAGTCTTTTTGTGATATTCAACAGCTGGTCATATTTGAGACTCATTGTGGTTGATTATCTTATAAATTTTTACTCCTTGGATATTAGTGCTTAATTGCAAGCAAGTGAAAAGCAATTTAGAGATAATGAAATCTGATAAATAGCTTTTGAAAGATGATTCCATTTGAGCTCTTGAATTAAGGAAGATGACATGGGTAACTTCACAGAGTGAGTGTGTAGGAATAAGTGGGTTTTCTTGATGCTACAATGACTTGTTGGCCTTTTGCACAAGTGGAGCGACAACCTTATGCTTCTCTATGGTCTAAAGAGTATGAGCTTGTATAGCCTGATTTCCTAAAGGCCGATAGCACAGAAACTCAGCAGTATTGAGGACTACAGTAAGTCTTCAATGTCGTACTATAAGATAATTGTGCTGGGGACTCCTCTTGGTGGCACATAACTTGTTCTGTAAGGACATCCTTCTGGAAATATACCTTTCAGTTTTACAACGAATGTATAAAAATCCTAGATATTGCATGTGGTGTCCTTCAGATCCCCAGAAACTGGTGTCTGGGCTGATCCTGGGGGTTCTGGGCAAGCCAAGGAGTGTGGCACTAAGGGAGGCAGCAGCCCCTCAGCAAGATTTGCCCTTCACACTGGTGGCTCCCACAGAGTCATTCTGTATGTGTGCTGTGTGGGACTGCAAGTCAGTAAGTTTGGAGGCTTTCCTACCCACATAGCGTGGGGAACCTCTGCTAAATGTGGCTGTGATTCGTGCAAGCTTGTTGGGTCGATCACTAGCTAAAAAAAGCTTTTTATAAATATGTTTTATAAATATTAGATGTTGAAAGGCTGGCAACACCTGTTGATTATTTCTCTTTGGAGAAATCCAGAACTAATTCTGGATTTCCTTTTGCTAAGTTGGATTTGGTTCAGTCATGGCCTTCTGTCCTAAGCAAGCAATTGAAGCACTTTCAGGATTAGAAAGGATGGTCCTGCAGATAGTGTGTTGGGTTAGGATGCAGGAGAGTTGGCCTGCACCCCTCTGCAGTAGGCTTCCCTTGTTAGTTTTTGGGGAAAATTCATGTAAGTGATTTGAATCACTCTCTGTAAAATAACTACATTAGTGCTTTCCTCAGTCCTGCAAGACTGTCCTTTTGATTCCTTATGTGCCATTAAGTAATTGCAAAACTGAGCAGGTGATGGAGAACCATCCTGACAATTTCTCTTATTCAAACTGTCTCCAGATGGTCTTGCAATGATAAAACATTTCACCTATTTGTTTTTTGGCCAAACTGATTTGTAAGCCAGTTTACTGATGAAAGGTAGGCCCTATGCCTCTTTTCAGCTATCCTGTATTTACAATCACTTCCTGTGTGGGCTAGATAATACTTATGGAGATAAGACTAAAATAATGGTAGGAGAGTAAGGTAGTCATAAGTACGAGCATTGTGTGGGAGCTAAAATTGCTTTTGAAAAACAGCATTTTTACATATAAGCTTGTAAAAATTTTCCCCATGTGGCTCTCTCTGTCTCTAGATACCAATTAAGTGATGTGCCAATGACAGGTAGATTAGCAGTGACCCAGCACATTGTATACAAGTAAAATGAAAAAAACATCCCTCTGGAGTAAATGAATCTGTATAAAGAAGGTAAACTCCTACCAGATCTGATGAGGGAATAGGTATTTTGCTGAGCCAAGCCCTGTAGTTCCGACGGCTGAGAAAAAGATATGATTGCTTTTGTTTGAATCTTAGTTGTCCTGCCTTTAAAATCTTTCTTCTTCCTAATGCTTTTTTTCAAGATGCCTTCCATGTCCATGGAATACATGAAGGAAACAAATCTGAAAGATTTGGAGAACACTGTGTGTCCAGTCCAGCTAGAGATGAACAATCAATTCTTGTCTGAGCACAGGAGCTCTGTTTTCTTACTGAGTGGCAAAGAAAAGTCCATTTTGGCCTCTAATTCAAGGTACAGAAGTTGCATAGTAGACCTTCATTAGATGTTTTTATTATTTATGTTACCAGTTTAAGAGTTCCAGTGTTTACATTCCTAGAGCGAGCCTTAATCTCAGCCAGGTAACTGAGCAGAGCACTCAGCACAGTGCCCCTGGTAAGCAAAGCTGCTGCACAGGTGGGCTTAGTCTGCTCCTTTACATATTTGTCATGTTTCTAGTTGCCTTGTTGGACTACGGTGCAGCCCTCTGCAGTTTGTCAAGCTTGCCTGAATGACACCTCCCCTACTTATTGTCATCATATCTGTAGCAACAGAACATATCTGTAGTTTCTTATATGGACGGATGATGTTTGGAAAGTAATTATGCATTCCTTGCTGCTTCTGGTGTTGAAGTTGAGATTTTTTTCCTTTATTTTTTTCTGCCTCCTTTTGGAAAACTAGTCACTCATTTGTGTTTTCTCTTTATTTTATGTTCCTCTGCCATCTGTTTCAATCTAGCTATGGCAGGGGGGAAAGGCGAGCCAGCTTCTCAGCCTGCACCCTGCGACGAGGGAGGAGGAGCAGCAGCAGCGAGTGCTGTGGTCCGTGGTGTGGCAGGCTGGCTTGCATTGAGTATAGCACATGCCTTCTGAATGCAGCTTCACTGGTTGGAAGGCTGGTCAGTGAAGCTGTTCTGGGTTTGATCACTTTGACTAGAGAAAGAGAAGAATTCCAAGCAATGTACATAGCACTGCCAAAAGAGTTGTGGCTGTGGTTTATTTTTATAGCTAATTAATTCAGGGCATTCTTTTCCCTCTCCCTTTTGAGGTGATTGTGAATCTGCAGTTCAGGCCTCTCAGGCCAGGGGTCTGCATAGTTTGGGGAGAAAGCGCAAATTCTGAAGAGCCAGCCCTGAACAACAGCGCTGTTTTGTGCCATCTTTTCTACTGATCATGTTCTGAGCTCTGCAAAGAAGTATCTGAGAAACAGAGTAGATTCAGGATGTCTTATCTCCTTGTGTGAGCATTCATGATGGCAAGTATTTTATGAAGATGGCCAAAGGAAGTATGATTATGTGGTCATGACCTTCTCCTTTGAGGTATGTGTCTCTTTCCAGGAGCAGTTGAGATGTACATGTGAACCCTCCATGTGAGGCTCTAAGTGAGACATGTGCTACTTAGCCTCACTCCCAGGCCACTCATCTTTTATTTAGAGCCTGTAAGGCCCTAAATAATCATTTAGGGCATTTAAAGACGTGAAAGCATCCATTCAACCCAAACTTTTCTGTCTTGACTTTTGAAAATTAATTATTTTCAGTTCTGCTGAAGAAAAAGCAACTCTTTTTTTCTGTTTTGTTTTGATTCTTTTTTTTTTTTTTCTGGTTAATCAGAGGAGTGATTATTCACCCATCTATCCATACCATAAGTAATATGCACAACCAACCTCATACTGTGCAAGAACAGCTTTCTTTCATTATTTTTAGCCAGTTTTGTACAGAAAAATAAAAATGCAGAACAATTTTCTTATGTTTTAGGGCAGTACCTCCCAGGTAAGGCCTTTAAACCTGTAGGTATTGCAAAGCAGTGTTTGGAACAAAGAGGTTGAGAGACATTTTTCTTTCCTTTGAACTGTAATAAAATGCATTTTTATTTCTCTCACTTCCCACTCATCCTTATGCTTCAGAACCCAATGTTTTTGTTAGCCCTCTGAAAACATAAGCATGCCAAGTGCTAAGTCACAGACCTTTATCACTGATACACCCACCTCTGATACATTCCTACAAGAAGGGGTATAGCCTGAGAAGTTTACTAGAGGGAAACCTAAGCAGTCTGATAGGGAAAAAAATATATAATGGAATAACTCCTGTGTTACCTGACTTTTAAGACAATGTATGCACCTTTTGTTCTAGTTTTGGGGAGTTTGCAGTGATTCATCTAGTTTTATTTGATGCTCTGAGCTAGCAAGATTTTCTGACAGGTTAAAATGTTGCTTCCACCTTTTTCTTTTCATTTATTTATTTATTTTTTCATTTATTTTTGCTATTTTGTTTTATATAGATGGTTAAAGCTTTCATTCAGCTTGAAGAAATTGCCCTGCTTACTTCTTGTAATGAAACAAACTATCTTCAAATATATGGCTGAAAAAGGCCTCTATTTCAGTCTACCAAACAAGAAAATATCATTTTCAGGCTATCACCTGGGTCAACAGTAGATTCAGTAGTGATTTTTTTCCCCATGTTTGCTCACCAGGAAAGCAGCTCTGAGAGAAAATTGGTCTTGGAAGTGTCTGGTGGAGCAGGAGTGGACGCTGCCAAGCCAGTAATCTCTGCAGCAGGGGATCTGCATGAAAAAAGAGCAGTAAAGGTCACTAACCATTAGAGAGACGTCAAAATTAACAGAATCTACAGTCTCATCCCTGCCCTTTGCCAGTACATGTTATTCTAATATAGGAAGCCTGTATGGCACTTTTTACAAAGAATTTCTTGCTACATAGTTAACAGCATCTTGCCTTGCGCATTTCTTTTTCAATGATGTGCCTTGTTCTTTTTTTTTTTTATTTTTATTTTTTTTCTTGAGGCAGCCTATCTAAAATCAAAAGTTTAGATAGGATTGCGGAGGAGATAAAGGAGGCAGTCACAGTACACCAAAAGTGAAATTTGAGGGGAGGAAGAACTAAAGGAAGGGGAATGGATAGGGAGGAGGGGTGTTGAACTACTTCTCTCATAGTAATTGCTTTTGTATATGTTGCAAACAGCTGGTGAATCTGATTAAACATATGCAAATGCACTAATTTATTTGAAGAATGAGGCTGCCAAATAGCATGTCTGTGTGGTGCAGCAGAAGTCTAAAATTGGGGTGTCGGAGTTATCTCTGAGCAAGCCAGCATGTTTGTGTGACACAGGGCAAAGATGCTGATATGATAAAGGGAGCAGATGAGGGGAAAAAACGTCCAGATGGCAGGTGGTTTGCTTGGAGTCAGGACAGGGATCTCTGCACCAAGCTTTGTCGGGGGATGGCTGCCCTCTGTGATCAGCTGGCATCACCACTCATGGTATAATTCCTGGAGTCCTTTTGCCTTGGACATATTTTTAGGGATACAACACTTTCAAGTAAGCCAGTAGCAGGATAGTGCTAAAATGTGTCCAAGCACCAAATACAGAAACAAGATTTATCTTCTGTAGGAACCTTCCTGAGTCTGTCATATTTCCTGTTGTAGACACTTTGATTACTAAGTAAGGTCCTAAGATCTCTTAAACGTTGTGAACTCATTTTCATTTCTGATAAGAAAATAACAGACTGCCACACACAGTTCTTTCCTTTGCATAAATCTAATGTAGTTGTGACACTTGACATACAGCACAAAAGACTCTGAATGATTTCTTAAAACTTAAGCTGATGATTCAGAAATAATTGTGAAAAACAATTTCGTTGTTGTCTCAGAGATTCAGCACAGATAGCAATTTTCTAAGATTAGCCAACTTCAAGTGACCTATAAAACTTCACTTCGATAAAGCTTCTTAGACTTTTAAAATAAAAATCCTAGGAAACCATTTCAAACAAAATTTCAAAGGTTTTATGCTGTTGCTTTTTTTTGTCAAAGATCTATTGATGTATGTTTTAAAGCATAACTTTGTAATTACAAAAACCTTCAAAAATGCAGAGAAACTGAGAAATTACCTTTTGCTAGGGATGCATGTAGACCGCAGTTCAGCTCTGTTTTTTAAGTAAGAAAAAAGAGTATGTAACATCAAAGAGGGGACAGGAAATCTTTCAGAATTAGATTACAATACTAGCAAAAGGAAGTGATAATCTTAGTAGCTGAGTTTTCTCCTTTAATCATATTTTAAGAAAATGAAGCTTGTGCTTTTATTTGTTGTGAAAAGATTTCTTTGAAATGCTGGTGTATTCTTGAAGTATATTTCAAAACATTTCACAAGATTGTTTAATAAAAGGTGTTCTATATCACCTGCTTGTAAAAAAAAGTGGATCGGGTGACATGTAGTATTTGCTTCGTGGTGAAGAAAAATATTGAATTGATTGTCTCTAATTGCCAAAATTCATAGACAGCGCATTGGTACTGAACTATGTCAGAAGAGTTCAGAACCTTCCAGCATCTGTTCCCTGTAGTTTCTGGGAGAAATAAGGAAATTTTGTTATTTTAAGGAAAATTTGTTATTTTGTGTTTTCACAAAATAACATTGTAAAAATGAGTGGTGAAGGACAGAGGAAAATGATTGTTGTACTGATCTTCAAAGGCCTTGAAATACCAAAAGCAAGTCATTGCTTCCAGGTGATCCAGCTCATTTGTTATGTATCCACGCATTATTGTACTTGGCACTTTCAGAAATGCTGAAATCCTTCTCCATGAGTGCTTACAATCTACCTTTTACACTAGGAAAGTAGAGGATTGAACTATGAACTCTATCATGAAAGGAGACTGGAAAAGACCCAAATGCATTTACAAATTTGAAGTTCTGCTAAAATTTTCTAGCAGTTTTAACCTGGCAAAGCTGCTGAAATTTATGGAGGAATTGTCTTAGTGGTAATGTACTGTTGACATGTAATTAAAAAATGTAGTATCTGGTTTCGTATCGCATACTCTTACACACGAGACTTATATACACACATACACACACATAGACAGAATATGCTATTTTTGTCATTGCTTTTCCTATTCTAAGAAGTCAAATTTGAAATACTTATTTCCTTAATACTTAAAATTGATCTTTATTCTTTGAAGCTGAAAAATATTTTAATATTAACTTCTCTTGATGGAAGCAATGAACAGATTCAATCAGTTTGTCATATCTATTTATTCCCTTGTTTCTTTTTCTGACTTCAATTTTTTCCATTTTTAGCTACTGAATCATGATAGTACATTACATGACTCTCTTCCCTCTTTGTTGCTGGATTCACATGTGGTATTTAGGATGTACCTATGTAATATATTCAAATTGTTTCCTTCCATAGTCCCAGGATATAGAGGCCTTCTTGGAAAGATATCGATACATACAGAGAGTTCTTACTAAACAGGCAACATCAGGACCTACAGCTTGAAGTAAAACTAGCAAGTCTGAGGAGAAATTTGTCTAATTACTCTATAAGTTTAAGTCATCTCTCCAACTATTTAACTATACAACCATGATATATTTTTATGCACACATAAATTGTATAATATGTCATGCAGCAAAAGCTATGAGACCATAGGGCTAAATGCACTGCAGGACCTGCCCCAAAACTTCAGCCTTGTCATAGGTACTTGGGTTCCCTCTCTAGTGTTTGAAGTTTAAAGTCCTAAGGATTTTTCCATGGTTTCTTTAGAAAACTTGGAGACTACTTTTTTTTTTTTTTTCTCTTTTGAACAGCTTCAAAAATAGAAGAGGGAGCCTATGGATATTTGAGATTTATAGCTCCATTTTATGCTTTTGCTTCTGTAGGGGATGGAGCCTCGCTAATCTTCTGTCAGATTCCCATTGCTGCCTTTGCCTAGCCACAGGAGTGCAGACATAGCAGTGATGCCCACTCTTCTTCCTCCTCAAAAATATGGCTCCTTTTCAGAGCCCTTGAGATCTACTTTATGATTTGCTACATTAGGAAAAGCGGCTGGAACAAATAAAATAAATTACAGTTGTCAACATGTAAAGCAATCAAATATGTTGTCTTTGGCGAGACTCTTTGGTGAGTCTCTACCTCCTGCGTTTTGGGGGGTGAGAAATTCCAACACTGTTAGCTGCAGTTCACAACTTTGTTGTTGCTTGACATCTACTGCAGTGCCTGTTGTCCTTTCTGATACTTCAAGGGGTTTGCATTAGACCAAAGCATACCCTATTTTCCTGGTGTAAATAGTTTGTTCTAGTTGCTTTGTTCTCTCTGCTTCTGATAATGACAATTTGTTTTTATTTGGAGGCATGTTAGTGCAACTAATTTTGTCCTAAAATCATGGAATCTACTCTGTCAGGAATGGTATTTTATTAAGAGTACACCTGTCATTGCTCTGAATGCACTAGAAATCACTGGGCACTGCATGGAAGAAAACCTTAAAGGCATAACCATTTATGTATCAACTAGTTTAAATTCAAATTTTAATTTTAAAACACTATAATAAAGAGCATAGGAACATTCTGAAATCATAGGATTTGAGATAGATGTGTAGGAGGAAAAAATGTTTAAATGTCCTGAAATTTTATTTTCACTATTATTCATATCTTCTCACTATTATTTTTTCAGTGGTAAAGGTTGTAGACCTTTAATTCCATGAAATAGTCTCATACAAATAAGTTGGAGATGATACATGACATGGAAAGTAAGTGCAAATGAACACTGAAGCAAGAGCCAAACAAAACCTACATTGACCAAAAAAAAAAGTAAGTTTGATTTCAGATAACCATGAAATATGGTTCAGGATTATTAGATTAACCCTATGTTATGATGGAAAGGGCTGCAAATCTAGAAGATCTGTGTTTCAGCTGCCTTTAATAGGATCAGTAGGTTTATTTCATTATTACAATGAAATACAAAATTTTTTTAATTTAGGTAAATGGGTCCATGACATGATCTGTTTTCTTTATATCTAGTGCGTTTATGTTGGCTTGTGACTTTTGTGATGATTAACAGAAGATTATAACTTTTCTGGTAGTAAGGAGTGTTGAAGGTAAATGCAGATGATGCTTTACTCTTGCTGCACCACCCTGCAAGAATGATGGAACTGGTGGTGGTTTTCTATTGGCAGCATAGAAAACTAAGTAGAAAAAAAAAGAGTTACTACTGTGTCCTTGAATAGTATCCTTCTGACATTATTTTGAGGCTTCATTTTCAGAAGAGGCTTCATACTTTTAAGAAGATATATTTGTACTTAGTAGAATAATCTGTAGTTGCAAGCTGGAGAGACTCTCTTTGGGCAGTATATGTCATCTTGAGGAAAATGGCTCCCTTGGTGGCTAAACTGTCTTTATTTGAGCACATGACTCTCTTTCAGATTCGGACTTTCCTGGTGGATGGATCTGGCCTTGTGTGTCACCCAATGTACTACTGTTGTAAAAGACTTGCAGTGTTAGTTTATTACAGATATCCTGTAATATGGTGTAGCAGTGTGTAAGCTATGCCCCCATATGCTTTCTTAGGAAGATTTGTTCTCATGTCTATGGTTCAAGGAGCGAAATGTAAATATAAGCTGGATGTATTAAATTGTTTTATTTATGAATTGCTTATTTCTACATTAAATTTCTGTTATCAAACATAAACTGGTGACCATTTCACTTGAAGCAGTGTGACTTATACCAGCACTGTGGTTTCTTTGTGAAGCAAGAGTCTTGTGTAAAACACGATGAGGGCATTTGCCTTTGCCCACAGCAAAGGACTTGGACCCCTTTTTTTCTTGGACTGACTACCTGGTCCAGAGAAGTGGGGTAAAATGTGCCTTTTTAGACTTAAGAAAGAGATC
>JAVCKT010097868.1:0-11254 GCA_032273925.1 Rhynchotus rufescens
ATCTCCAGAGAAGGAGACTCCACAGCCTCCCTGGGCAGCCTGTTCCAGGGCTGTGTCACCCTCACAGGAAAGTAGTTCTTCCTTAAGTTCCTGGGGAACTTTTGGTGCTTTGGTTTGTGGCCGTTTCCTCTAGGTGTATCAGTGGCCACCACCGAAAAGAGGCCACCCCATCTGCCTCACTCACTCCCTTGAGGTGTTTATAGACACTGATCAGATCCCCCCTCAGCCTTCTCTTCTCCAGGCTGACACAGGCCCAGCTCTCAGCTTTGAGTCCTTGCTATTCACAGTCATTTTTCACATGAATTTCTCAAGTGGGCACTTAGATATCTTCCCTTGACAGGATTTTAGAGTTGTTTCATACCAGGCTCAGCAGAGGTTTGTGCATTAAAGTATCAGGATGAGCTCCCTAATGCTAAGAGCCCGTGTGACACTGGCCAAGCATCCCAAGGGCAGCCCCTTTGCCCTCACGCAGGCACCTCTCAGGTCTAATTTAACACTACCCAGGGAGCCAGGGACAAAGATGCTGGGTCAGTCCCTCTCAGGATGAAGCCCCCGACTCCGATCACTCTGGAGTTGGTCTCTCCATATCAGACATCAGCAGCTATCCAGTTGCTGTTGCAACTAAGATGTGGGGATTTTAAGCCAAATCATCCTAATGGATTAAACTGCTTTCCTTCATAACCCAAAACACAGTTTCAATTCCTGGATATGAACTAAATATAGAATATTTCCTTATTTCATTAACTTTACACTTGCTGTGGATTCATACCAGCTTAAAGTAGAGTAAAAGTCCTAAACTGGCATAGCAAAAACCAATCTTAGACCAAGGAACACTTCAGCTTTGAAACAAAACCAGTCCTGTTATTTTATACAGCCATGGTCAGGAAGGATAGTTCAGTCTATGAGAGATCTTCAGGCTAAATTGTCTAAAAGTCATTTTAAATTTTATTCCAGAGCATTACAAAAAATATATGCAACTTTGAAATATGTGGTAAAGGGATTTACAGAAAACGAACACACAAACATAATGAGTCACCCATTAACAACAGACAGTATTTGAATGAGTGGGGAAAAAAAAGAAATATTGTAGCAGTCCAGAGGAGCACTAAAGTGACTTAAAATTGCTCTAAGTCAAATGAGTCCTAGCAGAGTTTGGAAACTGCAATCATAATTTTCTCTCTGAATTATACCATTACATTGCTAATAAGCAAACACCAATAAAGAGACTTTATCCAGCACTCAAAAAAATAAAGTAGCACATACGCTCTCAAGTGCCACTGAATTTAACCAGGGAGCATTTATGGTAAAATGCACACAGCATATGGAAAGCACCAGATCCAGTTTATCCCAATTAACACTCCCTGTGACAACTGGAAGCCTCGTGCGAGAAACAGATCCACGAGATGAGAGAATCAGAAGCCAGTTTAAAGTTTTGCTACTCCCTCCCTTCTTCATAGGGGAGCAGATTCTCATGTAAAGCCATTGCTCCAAAATGGCAAACACAATATCCAGCTTTGAAGGAGATGTTTGAGACAAGGCTCTTTCAGAGCAGGAATAAGAAAGATCCTACTCTGCCCTACCAATTTTCTCAAATACTGGTTTTCTTTTGCTATTTCTTTGACCCATTTTAAATCTCATCTCTTTAAGTGGGTAACAGAAAAGCCTTTCATGAGGGCAAGTTTAGTAAAGCTATGACAAAATGCTGCAGAAGGTTCCACATAGGTCACGACCAGTAACAGGATGCAAGAATTCCAATATCCAGGCAATGCTGGATAAGGAAGGTCTGCAATCATCACCCCATAAGTATTACTGCAGACCCTTGTTAGCTGTTGCAACACAATTTAACACAAAGACAGCCATAGAGAGATGCAGGTTAGTATTTTTAGTCACCTACGTCTCATAATAGTTGTTCAAATATCTTTCTGAACTACTATTTTCCAAAAACCTTCTTTTCCCTGTTTGGAACAGAGCATGACTCACAGCAGGCTGAAGCCACCACATACATCCAATATTCAGCAGTCAAAAGAGCTGCCCTGCAGGAAGTCACCCAATTACAAATGGTCCCAGTGTGCAAAGGAAAGGAGAGAGAAGCTGCTGTACCTGTGGCATGAGAGGCTCCAATCATCCTTCCTCGGATCAAGCCTTCCCGTTTCTCATTTCTTACCAACTTGGTGGTTTTGGGAAGTTGAGTCTTAACATATTCACTCAGGTCTTTCTTTAGGTCAGCTGAGAAAAGGAGAACACAAGTTAAATGACTGGATGCAATTGTATTTTTCCACTCAGCTTCTCTACGCCCTGCCACTGCCTCAGGCTTTATACTTAGCCTTAGTTTCTTAAAAACATATTATACTGCCTTTTTTTTTTTTTCTTTTTGCTGTTTGCAAATACTTGAGTCATATTGTATTAAAGTTTTAACTAGAAGCTCTAGGCCAACAGGAATTACTGCTGCTAAAAACATACAAATCAAAACACCTCTTGTGTGTGCACAGAGACAGCATTTTTCTCCCAAATTATTATGATAGTGGCAGACTGACATTTGTGGCAAAATTAATGAAAGCCTTTTCACAGAAACAAGTAGCCCAAATCACTAGAGAGTCCAAATACACCAATGCAAATACTGACAGCTTTAGAAAGCAGCACAAGGATGGCTTTCACTATCTGTATTTGTGTCTTTGCATCATCTGTTCCTGCCTGGTAAAAGTGGCTTTAAAAAAGGAACCTCTCAAGCTTCAAGGCAACGATCTGAGCTCTGCACAGCAGCACCGGTGGGCAGCAGAGCTGCTGTGATCAACATGGAGGGAAAAAGGCAGAATTTCATACCAAGAAAAACGCCCTGTATGTATTTCAGGGAAAATAAATAAAGACCAAAGAGGCCAAGAGATTAAGCAATTCATCCAGGCTCATGTATAGGATCTGTGGCAGAATCAAAAGACAAGTCTTAGTCCATTTCCCCAGACACCAAATTGGCTTCACATCAAACTAGCTTTGCTTTCTTTCAGTTACAAAAACCCATCAAACAAAAGCAAGCAGCAGTGCAAATATTAGTAGCTTCACCACCGAGAGCAGGATTGCTCTGTCCAAAGAGCATCTTTTCAAATCCTGTGTTTCAAATGGTGTTTGTTTCAAGCCAGAAATGCAAGAGTAGCTGCTTGAACACTTTGAGACTAATGTGGCCTCTCACAAAGCAAAAGGTTAGAACAAGGGCATGATAACTAAATGCACTACCACTGAAAAGACTAAATTTTGAAGTAATTTGAGTGCTGAAAGTTATGAAACTTGAAAGCAATAAACTGCATCAGGGAATCTACAATTTGTAACAAAAGGTACCTAGGGCTTCCAAAGCACAGAAGGATGAAAAATGCTTTTAAATCTACACGTGCATGCTTACCGGAGAGGAACAGTGCTTCATCTTTGTTCTCTCCTGTACCTTAAAATTTGATCAGGCCTCACAGAAATAATCTAGTTACAAGATGACAAGAGAATTTCCTTCTACACTGTGCGTGTCTAGCCAGTCTCACAAGAAAGTGAGAGCTTCAGCCAGAACACAAATTGTAAGACCAGGGGAGATCACTGTATGAACTAAAAAAGAATCTTAACACAAAGCACACTGAAAATCCAGCGAGAGCTACTCAAAGGGTGGCCACAAGGGGCTGTGCAAGAGCCAGGCAGAGTCCTGGGCCCAGGCTGAGCTCTGAGCCCACCATGCCCAACCACAAGTAGCAAGACCTGGCTACAGCATTTCCCTAAGGCCACATCAGCTTTTCTAGGCTGCAGGTGAAGCTATGGGTAAGCAAGTCCTTCCAGAACAGGCACTGAAAGTCTTATTCTACAAAACATGGGGTCATAAGATCAATGCATCTACCCCAAGCATCACAGAAGTCCAGTGAGATTTGCTGCAGGCTGCTGCACTGTTAAGTCAGCTGAACTACCAACAGCTGCTTAATCATCCCCTCATCCCTTACAGAAACAGGTTTTGAAGCTTGTAGTGTCATATAAACACATTCAAAGCTCATTAGCAAAATCAGCAGGAGTGTCCACCAGGATGCCCCTTTGGGACTTCTCAGAAGGTCAGGTGTCCACACAGGCACCTCGCAGATACAGAGAGCAGTACAAATCAGTTTTACACCCGGGCTTCTCCATTTCTATTTGGACAAACTAATAAAGGAAGAGACAAGGCAGGTCAAGAGCCAGCAAAAAACCACTGGAATGGTCTCGTACCTAATTCACTGTTGTCATCCACCAGAATAATTTCATGCAAGAGGTAGGCAGGGGTGCGATCCAGGACGCTGTGGACCGTGCGAAGCAGCGCGGAAAGGGCTTCGTTGTAGAAGCAGATGATGACACTGGCGGACGGCAGGTCGGAAGGGTAGGACTTCTCTCTACACCTGCAAACAGAAAAGCAGCAGTTAACACTGTGTTTGCAAGGCTGTATCACAAAGTTGTATTACTAAAATTACTGTCCTACTTCCTAAATAAAAAGGAAACATTAAAATGTATAGAAGAATCTATAATTTGAATTTAAAAATCCAGAAGGATAAAATCCATACTACAGCTCAACATAAGTTACCCTACACATAATGCAGACAATAGCTGTGGGCTATTAAGGGCTAATAGCCCTTAGTAATAATTTATAATAATGATAATTAAGGGCTAAAAGCAATGGGCATATTGGAAAACATAAGATAGAGTGGACTGCTGTGGAAGGCAGATTAAGACATGACAAAAATGGATGCTAAGGGCTTGGTTCAGCTGTGAAAAATGTCTAGTATCAGTGGGAGTCAGACATGCACAAGAGCAACAAACACAACAAACAGCTTACAAAGACCCCACCCCTCTATTGATCAACTGCTGCAGACAGGCTGGATATCCCAGAACATCCCAAATGCAGGATCCCCGAATCCCAGGATTCGGGGTGTAGATTAAAACACTTAAATCTAGTCAATGGGCGGGGGAGAGTGAGGGGTGTCCAGCCCCCTGAAGGGAGAGGTGGGTTTTGCCAGCAGAAGAGCTCTGCACGCTCCAGTGGTGACCACCTGGAACTGATCTAGTATTTCTGCATGTCTGCTAATTATAATAAATGTAGAGACAACAGGCCAGCATACAACTCTCTAAATATAAGTAACTTCATATGAAAATTGACTCCTGTTCAAAGCAAAAACAAAACAAAACAAAAAAAAAACCCTTCTTTCTGGTGATCTTCAGGTTTTGGTCATACAATCTAACAGGGTAAAGTGTCTCAAACAAATGCCATTTAAAGTAAGATGCCAGGCATGAAGGAATTCAATAAAAATACGAAATACTGCAAATAAAAACTGATAACTATTCAAGAAAAGCCTCCATTGACTTGAAAGGAGCTCTGCTTTGGGGAAGCTACATTTCAGCAAGAAAAATTCACCGCATTTACCCACAGCAGAGTAGCCACCAGAAAAATCAGACAGAGCTTTATTTATGAATAGCTGGTCCTTGATCCTTCCTGTCCCTAAGTGCCTTGCTCCCAGAGAGCATGTACTAGTGAGCCACCCCCCCGCCAAATCCTCTATATTCATATATTAACTATACTGCATCACTCTCAGCTTCCCGTTAGTTTTGCAGTTATGAAGAGTCTCTTTTACTGACAGTCATTTAAAACTTGTTTTGCTTTGGAACTATATTTCTAAATTTGAAAAGCCCAAAGAGTTCCTTAGATTTCTTTTTAGTAAGACATAGCTTTGTGGTAAATCAAGCTGCTTCATATCTGGCACCCTTCAAAATACAAATCACTTCCACCATTCTGCTCTTTCAACTTCACGTTAGCAAGATGCTATCATACAGGCACTTCTTGACAGTGGGGTAAGCTCCAAACTATAAGCAAAATAGTTGTTTGTTTTAAGTCACCTTAACCTTCACAGACACATAAGCTTTCCCTTTGGGGAGTAGTCATCTGTTTTCACATAACTTCTTGGGTGAGAGCTTTACCAACCTCACTCCCTCCCCAGTTTGTATAAAATTAAGTCTCCAAAGGAATATTCAAGGCAGAAGAAAACACAAAGCACATCAAGAAGCCCAAAGAAAAATCCTAACCCCAAACCCTCTGGCTTGAATGGCTAGAAATCTGCCCTCAATGGTACAGCACATAAGGAATATCTACCATAAATGTAATAACAAAAACATGTTATTTACTTGACCAGCAGTGTGCAACAAGCTCTTAGGCACATACAATTCCCCCATGTTTTCTCTGTAAGTTAAATACATACTTTGCATCTCTTGTATCGGGTACCTCCCTGTGGTACCCCAGCCGGTTGCTGATGAGCATATTGAAGGCATGTTTCTGATAGCCCAAGTCTCTCACCTCCTGATCTTCTTCATTAAAAATCATCCCTGCAACAAAAAAGCAAGCCAAGATCAGTTTACAAGCTCAAAAATACCCTTTGGAAACAATTGAGGATTGAGAAATAGGCCTTGACTTCCTCTAAAACCCACTATCTTCTGAAATCTCTTTAGCTTCTTGTTTTGCAAAGTGCATTTTGGGCAGCTATTTTAGTTTCTGGGTCTAATAGCCAGTATTTATGAGTAGTGCCTGCAACTGCAATAAAATATTTTCTCCAAAGACCGACTTCTCCCTTGTGTTATTGCCTTAGCAGACACGTGTCCTTTTGTTAAATGGCCTTGTATTCTTACCACTGCCTAAACACCTACTTCAAACAAGCACCGGAGGACAAACTTTAGCCACACAATACATCAGCTGCTAACCATACAGATGAAGTGAATTTTCTGAGAGAGAAAGAAGAGACAGAGCTAAGCAAGACATCCAGCCTGAGACATTAGCTGTGCTATACGAACTCTTATTCTAATTCAAATGACATCTAACAGAGAGCAGACATCCTCTGGTGATGTCCCTTTATTTCTATTTACTTGCTACCATTCTTGGTCCCCCAGATATGAGCTGCTGAACCTCAGTGTGAATAGTCCTTGTTTACTGGAATAATTCACAAGGAATGGATTCCTCCCCCAACATCTGGCCCACGTTAACCACACCACGTTCATCTAAGGCTAAACCCAGCACAGAACAGACACTGCTGCTGTGTTTCCCCTCTCATTTTCTTCTGAAATATTCCGCTGTGAGCACGTGCAAGACTCTGCAAAATCCCTGGCACAGCAACATCCTCCAGGCCCGTGCTCTGCCTGTTGGTTTTCCCAGTTGTGCCTAGTTTGGCTTTCCCAATTTCACCGAACACCTGCACCTACAGATACTTCTGCCCCCAAATGCTCTGCTTGGTTTGCACAAGTTAAAACCCCAAGGAGAAGCATTGCACTCCCTCACCTGAAAACAGACTGGCTTCATTCTGGAAGGAAAAGGTCTATTTATCCAGTGCCCTCTTGAACCCACAGACAGGAGCCACAACTCACCAGATGCTCTATCTGTCGGCTACTCTCTTGTCCCGTTACTGCATTTTTCGGAGGGAAATTTTCATGTTCCTCACAAGTAGGTCCCAAAGGCAGCACACCTGACTCCACCTGAAGAGGAAGGGAGATGCCAGTGAATTCAGAGACAACCAGAACAAGAGGCAAAACGTGCATGTCAAGGGAGAAGAGGCATTAATGACAGCACAGGTGGGCAAAGCTCCACATCAAAACCCCCAATCTTCTCTGAACAGCACCATTATACATGAAAAAAGGCTGTTGCCATCCTAGAGAGCCCAAGGGAGACCTGCCCTGAGCAGCTCCCGCTGCCCAGAGCCAACTGATCCAGCTCGGCTCATCCCGCCGGGCAGCAGTTGGCCCCAGGAGGCTCTCAAGTCCAAGTTCCCATTCATGCCTCATCTAAGGTTTCAGTGAGAGGCAAGAGCAGCATCCTCCAGGGCCCTCTCCAAAGCAGTAAAAACAACGGGAAAAACATCAGAAGAAAGAACAGGACACTCATCAATAGCAGGGAGTGGCAAAGAGGCTTTTGATGACAATTTCAGAAAGCAAAGGCAGGAAAAGGGAGGCAAGAAACACCAAGAAAGGGAGAAACACATCTCAGGGGGCAGTCATGAAGAACTGAAACGGCAGCACGTGTGCCGAGGGTCTTACTGGTGCCAACATCAAACTAGAGGAAGGGAGGAACAAGGCAAATCCCACATGGAAACCTGCCCCTCACTCCTATCTCACTGTCACAATCTATATTGACACTTGCTCATAAAAGAGAGCCAATTACAGAAGTACCAAGAACCACTCCAGGAGGAGAGATCTACTTCTTGGCAGGGCAACTGCCAAACAACTTCCTGACAACAAGGTAAGGCCTGAAGTGAATGGAAGACGTGGGGCTTGGATGTTACTTTCAATGTTAAAGTTACTCCTCATAAATAGATTTGGGAGTCTGGAGATCTTTAGTGTCAACAAAGCCAAACCGAGGAATGAACTATCCCAAGGAATTTAGGATCCCATCCAAGCCTACGGCCTTTGGTTGATATCGGAAACAGGATCTCCCATTTCACTCTGAACATCTACAGCACTGAGACATCGAAGTTGGTCACTCAGCTCCCTTCACAGTCAGTCAGTAGGACAATATCAAATCTATGTCTAATTTAGCTTGCATCTAAGTTCATGTCTGCAGAAAGTCAAAAAAATAAAAAATAAAAAAATAAAGAAAGAAATGAGGCCAAGCCCAGTTTATCAAGATTTCCAGATTCTCTGCTAAAGAGAAGGTGCCTGAAATGTGGAAATTGTGAAGGGGCAGGGGGCAGCGAGCTCCGGCCAGCGGGAGCCCCGCGGAGCCGCGTCGCAGGGCGCTCGGGCCGCCCCAGAGCCCAGCAGAGGCTGCAGAACTGCAGAACTCAGGCTCCTCCCGGCCAGCACCGGACCCGCCGGGTCCCCACGGAACCTCGGACCAAGGGAAAACCAGATTTTTCTGCCAGTGGAACTCCCCACGGGACTAAGGCACCTAACAAGATGCCAGGTCTCACCTGGCGTCCGAAATGTTTCAGGGGGAATATTTAACTCTGAAAGTCCATATATGAATGCTTGAAATTTGCTTTTATTTTTCTTCCAAGCCATCTGGCATAAAGTGAGTTTCAAATCAGTACCTCACCCTGCCCTGAAAACCTGCTCTCTCACAGAATGTCACCTTTTAGTCAGCCAAGTTGTTCAGGGTCCCTAGCAGCCAGGATCAGAGCCCCTCTGCACCAGTAACACATATCACGCTTAACAGCTCAAAGGCATGACCTCCTGCAAACAACAGTGCAGGGCAAATCTGCTTGTTTATGTTCATCTCCCAATAACATGCTAAACAAAATTATTAAATTCCTAATTAGAGACAACTTTATGATTGCGCAGTGAAAAAAATTACAAAATTAAATTGGCCCATACGGCCTTAATTTTCCCCCAGGAAGCGAGCCACGGTGCCCTGACACAGGCTCCTGGGCTGCTGCAGAGCCCAGCTCATGGCTGGAGCAGACAGAGGGTAAGCGAGGCTGGCACGCACCCGGACAGCGCTGCCATCTGGAGCTCGGCCACCTCGTTCACAGCAGGGCCTGCAGGACACCCACTGAATTAGCCAGGTGCAGGGAATGTGTTCAGCAAAACAGCTAAAAATAACTGCACACCAGCTGCTCCAGCCCGAGCTCTATCCACAGCGAGCACTGCTGCTGGCAGAGCCTGCGCAAGGACGGGGATGGGACTGGGCTCAAGCTCATGTTCAGGTTGCACCACTTAACATCAAACATGGGACACCTAAGTACGAGGGTGCTGACAAATGACGGGGAAGTTTTAAGCATGCAACCATGTAAATTCAAAATGTTCCGGGCTCTCTAAAAAGCTCTGCACCCAGGAAGCACTCACCTCAACCCTCCCCAAGGGGGAGCAAGCAGAACACACCTCTCAGGCCCTCATTCCTACAAAAACTCAGAAGGCAGCAGAAGAGCTAACAGGAAAGTCTGCCCAAAGGCCAGACTCGCAAGGGAAACACTTTCCTGGGAATATGGATGCCCAGTTGTGCCAGAGGCTTAAGGAAAAACCAGTGCGTGACATGGTGCCTTCATGGTGATCCCAACCCCATGCACTTCTGAGAGCAGACATTCCTCAGCACCCTGATGAAGCTCAAAACCTCTTTTTTTTTTTTTTTTTTTGTCAATGGCCGAATGTCTTGGGGCATCTGCCACCTAACTGTGAGCACAGGTATGGGAACTGTGGTCCTTCCCTTCAGCTGGGTCTCAACATCTCGGTACAATCTCACCATGAGCAAGCAGAGGGGAACAGGGTTATAGGAGATGGCTTAAGCCAAAGCTGCCACTCAAGGAAAACAACTTGCTAAACTATGATTTGTGGCTACAGTGACAATCAGCTCCCAGGAGCCCTTACATAAAGAAGTAGGAAAATCAAAGGGAGAAAATAGAACAAAGATTTTCCAAAGAAACCCAGAGGAAAAGCTTTTTCGTTAAACTTTGAGGGATCCTTGACAGGGGATCTGCTGCCCTGAGTCACCAAACTGGGCAGAGGGATAGAAAAGCAAAATCCTTTTATTTAACCATGGTTACTGTGGGGTTATTGCATCCAGAGCTAATTCCATCCCCATGTAGGCACCACGTGCGCCCGGGGAAAAGGCTTCAGCGGAGAGACTGGCACCAGCCTCCCCATCCACTGCCCCTATCAGACTTACTTTTGCTGATGTTTTTCGCTAGGAAATCTCTGACAATGAGGATAGACTCTCCCAAAAGAGAGAAACGAGGTGCAGCCATGAGGAAGACCACAGCTCTTATCTGGCAGGATCTGCAGGACCAGTTGAAAATCCCAACATAAAAGGGGCATTCAAAGACAGCAAGGGCAGAATCAGGGAAATGAGAACCAGTCTGGGCATCTCTCCGCACCACGGGGGAATCCGGGGCTGAGGGGTCACCACAGCACAGGCCTGGCCTGTGAAACGCAGCTGAGGAGCCACCTCGGCACCGCGGAGGCCAATACAGAAGTGCTCACAAGCGACCAAGTGGGGGGACTTAAAAACCCCTCTGTCATGAACTAACTTAAACACAAGTGAATCACGAACGGCAGCGGGCAACTTCTTACTCAACACTGCCTCAGTCCGAAACAAACTGTTAGGCAGTGAGGGCTGAAAAAGAAAACCAAAGAATATCGGCTTTCCCGAGCATGAGAGTTCCTAAATAGAGCTGGGGGAACAGCCTGGAAAAGGGGCGCTAGGAGCAGAGACACCCTGTGCCTGTCCCGAACACGCGGGGGGCCGGGAGCGGAGGGCGGTGGAAGGAACGGGGGCAGCGGCGGGAACGGGGGCAGCGGCGCGGTG
>JAVCKT010097869.1:0-31182 GCA_032273925.1 Rhynchotus rufescens
ATTGAAATCCATCTACTAAAACAGATCACACAGGGAGCTTTAAAAGCCTTTCTGGGAACACAGGTGGCCTCAGTGGTGCACACCAGCTCCTAAGTGACTGCTTATCAGGAGCCAAGTCACTTGATCTAAGCAACACAAATTTCACATCACAAGAGAAAAGCAGTATTAGAATTAAAATTGGTTTAGAGAAATGTGACTATTATAGAGGCTCACATATGGAGGTTTACGAAGGATCAGAACTTCACATTGGAATCAGCATTATTTCTCCCACAGGTCTGTTAACCTTCACTAGAGGTGCTGTTACAGTAAATAGTAGCTTAAAGTGAAGTCTCAGCACAATCCTGATGCCTCATAATCCAGCCATTAATATTTTTCCATAGAAACTTCATACTCTAGAGAACAACAACGGAGATTAAGGCAGAGTCTGACCTAGAAATAGCCTATCATCCACTCCACCTCCTTACAGCCTTCTCAAGGACAGCGGACTTCCCTAGCATGGGTAGGGTTACCAGAATCCACTCTCACAAAAAAAAACCCTCATCTGTTCAGAGTAGGGAATACAGCTTTGGCTGTTGTTTACTAGAAATCTGTGCTAATATACAGTTCTAACAGAAGTTTCTTAACACTCTTTGAGTTACTGTGATCATAGTCACAAGAAATACCAAGAGCTGGGGTGATTTTTCAGGGCTCCCCTGAGGATAGTTTTAAAAGGGATTTTGTTCCTAGGACAGAGCAACAAGGAGTGACCAGGTCCCTTTGAAGTATCTCAGGGTAGGCTTGAAAACCTGGAGTATTTCCCATCAGTAATGATGTGAGATAGCTAAATTAGTAAACACCCTAGGGCACTCCTAGGCAGCACTAGTGCTTTGCTCCTCAGCGTTGATCAAGCATATTTCTTTGCCCAAATGTTTGTCATTAACCCACAGTGGTTTTCACACACAAAATTTTGAATCAATTTTATAATCAAAGATGTAAAAAAGATTTTTAGGTAAATAATCGCTCTGTGAAAGTATTATTTTAAGATAATCATCCCTATTTTTGATAGCAAAAATTATGTCATTAATTATTTTCTTCTCAAATAGCATAAGAGCTCTTAGGATTTGTGGGAATAAGAATAGACTACTAGAAATAAAAAAAGCAAAATTCTTGTAGCATTATTCAAAATCCACTTGGATGCAGCGTTGTGCCACATGCTCTAGGGTGACCCTGGGTGTGCGTGGGGTTGGACTCGATGATCTCTAGAGGTCCCTTCCAACCTTAAGGATTCTATGATTCCATGATTCTTTGTCTGATGTTCATGTGATTTTGATGACTGCAAATGAATTAAATATTATATCACAAAGGAAAGCACAGCAGAATGTAAGGATTTGTCAGTCCTACATAACTTGAAATTCTAGACTTCTTTTTGTGTGTGGCGGGGGGTGTCCATGTAAAATGACCCCTCTTTCAGGCAGCAAACAGTTCACACACATGATGCTAGTAACATTCCCCTAGTATGAACTGTAAAGGCTCTGTTAGTCTTTGCTATGGAGAGATACAAGCTCTGTGCCTGCTGCTGTGGAGAATCTCTTCAGG
Organism: Rhynchotus rufescens; assembly: GCA_032273925.1. Taxonomy (NCBI): domain Eukaryota; kingdom Metazoa; phylum Chordata; class Aves; order Tinamiformes; family Tinamidae; genus Rhynchotus; species Rhynchotus rufescens. The sequence continues at coordinate 1,576 of JAVCKT010097869.1, forward strand.
TACTGGGCCCCAACCCAGCCCCAGCGGGGGCTGCAGGGACTGTACAGAAAATGCAGGTACATTTACCTTTGCTCTTCTCAGAGCCACGGCAGGTTTAAATCTTACTCTGGAGTATTTTATGCTCAGACAGTTGTCCATTCCTGATGCTATCCTGCCTGAATAGCTGCAGATAAATCAAAGGATCTTCTAATGGATTTGACTGGCTACATGAGGAATATCAGCAGGAGGAATGCTGACAGCACTAAAGCTAGTCAGGCTTGCAGTGCTTAAGCAAATGACATGGTCATGGCCCATAGACTCAATCAGTGTTTGGCCTGAGTGTCGCCACAAAAAAAAACAAGGTGTAGGAAGTCAAGTTTCTTATCTGGAAGGGATAAGAAGTATCTAACAAAAGTGTATGCTTTAATTTAATAAACCTAATTTTAATCAAAGCTCAGTTATATTCCAGTGATATTCTCTCATTTTAGATAGTCATGGTGCAATATCAGCAATTAAGATTAAGGCATGTGTTTTATACCTGAACAAGTAGATTGGAGGTACTGCAGTGACAGCCAGTGAGGCAGGGCATGTAGAGAAGCAGCAAAGTAGAAATAAGGAGGAGGAGCAGAACAGCTGATAGAGACCGCCTGGTCGCTCACTCTCTCCTGACACGTTCTCTCCAGGGGCTTAAAGGGTTGAAGTACTAATGCTGATTTAATAGATAGTACTTATCTGCTGGGTGACAGGTACTGTTGAGATCATGTCAGGAGGAATAGCGTGAAATGAATGCTGTGGAAAATGCCAACAAAACAGAACAGAGTAAATAACTTGTCTGAACAGGTTTGGAATAAAAATTTCTCAAGTCATTTGTGAAATTACACGTATGGAAGAATATCTCACCACTGCATAAGAAATAAAAAAGCAGAAATCTTTCCGGGTGGTGAGTTGCAAAAGCCTCTCTGGCATGGTATTTTGGGCAGCAAGCCAGCAGCCAACACTGCTCTCCAAATTCCTCAAGCTGGAGAATGAATTAGACTAAAACCCAATTCAAATGCCATGGCCTCTCAAACAGTTCACCTTTCTTTTCAGCCTCACTATTTCCATAAAAGGCTCTGAATGCACAAAACGCACAGAATCCGGGGGAAACAAAGGTCCCAGCTCTTGGAGCTGTGTTATGGATGGGGGCACTCACCCCAAATGTTAGGTACAAACGCAGGTGGATACAAAACCATTCAGAAGGTTCTGCCTAAGGACACTGCAACCTCGTGCCAAAAGTTCCAAGGCCCTTTTAGAGGCTCTGGGCACCATTCACTAGAGCACTAGTTCACAGCTCAGGCCCTGCAAATTAGCCAGGCAGCCTCACCAGGTTCTGCCTGTGTACCTGGAACATCCCAGAATCATTCCGCTGGGTTGATGAATACCTGTTTATAACAACTGTACACCACCATTTCAAGAAACTCCTAATTACAGACACAGCATCAGATGAGGGACAGTAGGAACTCTCCTCACACAGGAATTACTTGTTTGAGACAGTTATTTGCACATCACCAGTCTTGCAGTGCTCCAGTGTTGCTTGAGGCAAACAACACAAGACTACTGGCTATGTTATTGCTACTTTTGCACCCTTTCCCATATGTTACAATAAAAATAAAAAGCTGCTTCCATTACCAGCACACAGTAGTACCATTTTATCAGTATAATGGGAATTTGGAGTCAAAGGACAATTGCAATGAAAGAAGTATATTCCCATGCAAAGAATACTAGACAAGCATAACAGTAAAGACAACCACACATGCATAAACCCAAAGGGAGAGTTTGATTTACCTAGCTTATCGTTTCCCAAGAAAATGAGGGGAAAAAACACAATCCCACGAGCTGGAGCTATGCCCAGATGCACACAGATCAGCCCTGGACCGCTCCTTATAGATCAAGAGCACCTGCTGTTAGTTAACGGGGCGGCTGATAGCAGTGGCAGGTGGGGTTCTCCGTGCACAACATCAGAGGGAAAGGGAGAACTTCCCTGAGCCGCCCTGCCAGCAGCCTCCCTCTCCCGTCACTGTTGAGATGCGCCCGGTCTTCGCCTCCTGCCAGGGCTGGGATGCAGCCAGCATTCCCAGCAGGGAATGCCACGGCATGTGCTGCCTGTGGAGCACTCTGAAACGCTGCTCCCAGCCCGGAGTCAGGCGAAACACGGGCCCAGCCATGCTGTTACACGCTGTTGCAAATTTTTAGTGTCTGTTCCAAAACGCAAGTAATTCTCAATTAAACGGCTGTAAGAAATAATTTAGTACAACCATGCACTGCACTCTACCTCCCTCACGCGACACGGCATAATCCCCGTGCTGGGATTAGCCCAGAAGCGCCGGGCGCGGAAGCGGTCGGCGGCCTCGCGAAGGAGGGATTAGCTGCGCTCAGCAAGTGCCCGGGGGTCTCGGCAGCCTCGCTTGCAAACCTTGGGGTAAAGACACACAGTGGGAACATCAGTCACTCACAGCCAACTGCAGGCACCAAGGGTGCCACGGAATTCAGGTTCTGTCAAAGGCGAATCCCTCTCTTCTAGGGAGAGCCATCATCACGTTCAGTGGCGAGGAAGGGAGGGCGCTGCCCCCAGGCCAGGTCAGCAAAGAGCTTGACCCCTGCAAAAACTACTGCATCGGCTGTTTGAAAATTAATTGAAATTTTCCTTCATAGATTTGAGAAGCTTAATGGCAAAACTGGATCTACATTGATGATCTGTATTAACAGTTCATTTTGCTATCCTGTAACTACAGTATTTTTCATTGTGAGGAAGTATTTATGTGTTGGCTTAGATTTCTCTAGGGAAAATTATTAGAATAATTAGAACAAATTCTAATAAAATTAGATAAATAATTCTAATAGAATAAAATAAATTGTATTTTCATAATCAGTAGGAACAGAAGGTGTGTATTGCTGAGTAAGAGACCAATGAGAAAAAATAAAGCAAATTAAAATTTCAGCTTTTCACTCTCTGAAATCTCAGGCTATAAATATTTCCAATTTATAGTATTCAATTACCTTCTCATCCCACCTCTTAGATTTCTGAAATATTAATCCTCTTGCTCATCCCACTATATATCTTCACAGTTTATTAAGAGCTAGAAAACAGTCCTGCAAGAAGTCAGGACTTTCCAAAATGCACGGTTAGACACATTTGTGTTGGCAGGTTATTTCAACCCCACTGCAGTACTGCATACACTCAAATTCAGTGCATTGCCTGTCTGGGGAGCTAATACAACCATTCTGGTTCCACAGATGTGAATCTGAGTAACTAAAATTGAGCATCCCAGGCATACCACCCTCCATCACTGGAATGATTCTTCTGATTCTCTAATTCCTTTATCTGTACGATTCTACTTACTACCAGACATCCGTCTATCACTTTTCCAGTCAGCATCTTATCTGCTTCTCAAGGCGCAGGCTTATTTTCCCAATGCACATGAAATTCCTGGTTTACAAAATGACTGAGGATATAACTCTAAAGCTGATTAGCCAAGGCAATTGGCGTATCTTTTCCCAGAAGACACGTTCAATACACTGATTCGGTGATGGCCTAAGCATAACAGGGGTAGATTCAACAAATTCCTTGGGCTGTTTTTTAAAAACAAATCAAAAGCAACAGTCTCCAACAACCAGATCTTAATGATCCTAATTTACTCACTCACTAATTAGCATTCATAGGTCAGTAAAAACAAGTGTGTGCAATCAAGGTGGATCAGAGACTTACCAGTTGCTTCTCAACAACTCCTATCATTCTTTTCACCATTTCCTAGGTCTGCCAAGATCACAGCTTTGAAACTGACTGCTCAGATTAGAAAGGCTGAGCTGGAGCAGTCCCTTCTAGTTGTATCACAGGTTCACTTGGGCAGCAGCAGGACTCCTCTTTCCTGTAAGAGCAACTTAGTGAGTGGTGAAGAAAAGATGGATCGTTCTCTCTGCAGCATACATGGCTTTTAGCTGTCATTGCTATTTTTGACAGTTTTCTAATCTAGGAGAGCATAGCTTATTTCACACAAAGGTCAGACAGCCTCTGGGTGAAAATCAAAATCACGTGACATGAGTGAATTACTTAAAAGGCAAATTTCCTCTCTGCTGTTTAAAAGAACTTTCTTGCACAACAAGACTCTGGGAAGTAAGTCTTTTATGAAATGAAAGTCAATGAAATGTTAAATTAAGTTACTGAAACCTATGAAAGCAAATTCTGTACAAGTAGGTGCAAGTACTTGGACTTGTTTGCAAAAACAGCCTTAGCCTTGAAAACTGATAGCTCCAGAAGCAAATATATAGAAGCGTGCTTGAAAATACATAGTTTTCTTTTAAAGAAGGGGTGAAGTGGGTTTTTTGTTTTTTTTTTTTTGGTAACTTGCTCTATGAAGGCAAACTTGTTTACCATGGCCTATCAGGATATATGAAATAGCAGAACTTACCTTGTGTGTCTTAAATTCTCGATAGCACAATCTTTGTAGTTCCCTAACCTAGCTATTTATATTTAATTGCAGGCAATATCCAGATTTCTGCTTACTGCAGTAGTAAGGTAAATCTAAGCACTTCTGCTCAGAGTGTTTTTCAACAGGGGAACACCTTATGCCAGCCTCACAAGGGCCATTTAGTGGTCTTCATATATTTGCACAAAGATGCATGATGAGACCCGCTGGCTACTGAATGTCCTACCATACACAAAGGATGATGGTTTGCCAACATCCTTTAAAATGCTTCATCCATAAATTTCTACAATTGCTATATATTTAGGTCAGCATTAATAAATAAAATCAGGAGAGACTGGGGTTTTCCAAGATATTTATGAAGGTACAGCTGATAAATCCCTCCCACTGGCGGACAAGGACAAGGGACAGAATTCAGGTCACGGTATCTTCATGGAGCTGCCTGCACATTCTTCTGTACTACACACAAAACCTGAAGCAAACTATATTACAACCTCAAGCACGGGAAGATGTTAATGAGGTCATTCCACATGGGAAAGCTACACCCAACAGGCACTTAAGGCCATAGCATCATGGTGCAAAGAACCATTTCCATTTCGGAAAAACATCCTTGTCTTTTCTTACAAATAGATCCATTTAAGGGTGAAGAGCTAGTACAGCAACCCCCACATTAACCTGTAAATTAAGAAGTAAATAAATTTTGTTTTGTACTGATTGAACTAAGAGAGGACTAATTAGACCCATAATAGGAATTATCAATAGAAGTGACCATAGTTATTTCAAATACACGTGAACTCTGACAATCCCTGTAGTTGATATGGACATATCTAGACTTTTCCTTTCTTGTAAGGAAATAGTTTGTTATATCAATATACTCACAATTTTCTGTCTTTGCTACTGCTCTTGTTGTGGTGAGTGGGACATATTCAGCAAGAAAGCAATTCAGCAATTGAAAACTAGGTTTGCCTAGAAGAATTCCTATTACAGCAACCAAGATAGTTAACAAAAGGGTTAGCCAAGCTTTAGTACACATTTAGTACACATTTCTAAAATCCTGTTCTGTAGCCTTTATATCTTTTGACAAAGCAACAATGGCACTGCCATAAACTAAAATATCTTCTATAGGAACTCTCACCATGTGGCGTAAGCTTCCAGCAGTTGAGGTGGACGGATTTTCCTCTTTTCACAAAGCAGGTTAATAATCATTTTTATGGCACGTTTCAAAAGCTGCAGGGAAACAAAAGAAACCATTCACTGGTCATTGCAATGCCAGCATAGTGAAATTCATGCCTATCAAAAGAAAACAGTACAGCAGCAATGTAAGATTGTGATCAAATGTGTATTTTTTATATTATATATATATATATATGTGCAAATATGTATTTTAAGTTCATAGAGCAAAGATACAATTATCCAATCAAATTTGGACATGATAAGCAGCCTATCAACTGGTTATTTTTCTAGACAGGTAAAAGGACCATTTCAGAGATTTGATTCATCGAAGGTGGTGCTTTCAAACAGCTTTTAAATTGGACTTTCTATGTCTTCACCAGTAAGAAAATACTTCTGCTTAGATATCAAGGAAGATCTATTTATTCTAATTTTCATCCAAAATTGCCATTATTCATGCAAATCAAACCTGTCTGTTATAATGCTTTACCAAACCACTAATTAGCAAATTAGGAACAACATTTGTTTTAAAATATAAATAATATAAAATAATATAAATGGAAGTTAGGGTAGAGAAATGGGAACCCCCCCAAAAAAAATCTGTTTACGTGACTGCTGGGTGCTGCTCCAAATTCTGCAGCCCATCCAAATGGCCAAACTGGATGAGAGTCCCTAAGGACTCATTTAAGGATATATTATTTACCACCCTCCCTGCCACCACAACCCAACTGGCGGCTCTGACCCTTGGATTCTTCTTGATGCAGCCTGCAGGGATGGACTTCAGGCAGAACTTGGCATGCAGGTGTTTGACATTTTTCTTGGTGTAACTGGAAGAAACCCATTTAGGAGCTTGGTATTATAAACATATGTGATGTAACAAGCTAGGCATCCTAGGAAAACAGGCAATAGAACAGCTAAGCTATTGCCTTAGCTTTAAGAGGCACTGTGGTCATAGCTGCTCCTTTGGAGACTAAGGAAAGTGCACCAGCTTTTCCATGCCCTAGGTGCCTGACTGCAGAACGCACATACCTGACCACTGGGCACACACACATGCTCCTCAAGACTGAGGTGCTCAAGCAGTTGGGGCACATAAATAACGAAGGTGTCTAGAGCCGTAAGTGCATCTCACCCCCAGGCCCAGCTCCAGCAGTGCAGAAGTGCAGAGTGCGAGACCCCAAGAATCTCAACGCGCTGCACGGCCCCGCGCTGCGAGCGCGCCAGCGGGAATGCTCCCCGGCACGGCCCACAAGGCATTCCCAGTCCAACGCTCTGCTTGCAAAGGTTAACATTAGTTTCATGATAGAGTCAGAGAGTTTTCCATCTCAGATGTTTATGCTACATCATCCATATATCAAAGTGCAACCTTATATAATGGCAGTTCAATAGACTTGACAAAGAGCTAAAAGGCAACAAAAACAAGTATCTCAGAAGAATATTCTTTTTTATAAAAGTAATGTGTTTAGTTTCTTATTAATACATCGAGAACTCTTCTCAGCAGTATAAAACTGTCTTTTGGAGGCTACATGGTGGTGCATGTAAAATGCTAGGAGCAAATTCAGAGTTATAATAAAGTACATGTCATATTACCCCTAAGTGCAGAGGTCTTTCTACTTTGCTATGCTCCAGTAATGGGCATAATGGTTTTATTTGCATAAAACCCAGATCCCATTATACTGTAGCTACTTCCTCCTAAGCTCTTAAAATTACACAAGCTTCCTGAACTATCGTGTTTGGGGTTGTTTAAAAAAAGTCTGTAAAGACATTTGTTATGTTTTCATAAAAAGTGATTTATTTGCATAATACATTTAGACTGAGAACCAAAAAAATAAAGTAAAAGACATTTCTGCCTGCAGATTGAACTCACTGGAGTGTCTAAAACTAACAAAGGAAAAAAATATTTCTGCTTTTAATAGACACTACCATCAGGCCCTACAGATATCAAGCTTCTCTAAGTGATGGAAAATTTTAAACGAGTCACCTTCATGAGGTCATGCTCAGAAAAGCAATTGTTTGGAAAAATATCATCTCTCTCCAAGAGCCATTTTTTGTGTAGTCTTATTATCTCCCAATAAGGAAACAAAACAGTTCCTCCCTTTTATCCCCATAAAGTTTCTGGTTCAAGAGCACGGCAGAACCCAGCCATGGAACAGCAGGTGCCGAGGCTGTTCCAAGTTGTATCCTCAATAAGGCCAATAGCTACATTTAAAAATGTAGGAAACACAATTTACTGCCGTATCCCAAAGCAAACATTACAAACAAAATGTAGAATAAAGCATTAGAGGCTATAGATCATATTTCAGCTCAAGATACTTGGAGAAAGTGTTCCTGATCTTGCGTCAAGAGACGCATCAGACAGAGTAAGTGGTCCATAAAATTACAGTAACTCTTTTGAACACTTCTGTTTGCAGCAATTTTTTCCCAACTCTCTATCATTCTTGGACTTTCCTAGAACAGTAGTAAAGTTTAAAGCATGAACTAACTATATTAATTTTGAGACTTCTATAGCTCATCAGATCATAATATAGAGGAAGGAATTACTTAATGAGAGAGAAGGCCTCCTTGTGACTGTCACACAGCCTCTATCCTAGAACGTCAGAGCAGGCATTTGGCCAAGGATTTCTCACTCCCTGGTGAGTGCTGCAGAAATGATGAAATGCCATTGGAGCCACTGGTGTTTGAGGAGAGCTCAAGATTTCAGTTTCACCACACAGCACTTGTGTAGGAGCGGAGGGAAGAGGTTCAGAGGCCAACCTCATGGTTTAAACCCCTGTGCTATTAGAGAAGCCTCTCCCTGCACCTCCTCTTCTGCACCACAGAGATGACGCCACTGATGCGGTCTTTGCTGTCCTCTGCAGCTCATTGGCAGCTGGCCCAGCAAGCAATCACATCTGAATGACAGGGTTTTTTTTTCCCATAAAAATCATAAGCAGCAGTAAATACACCATGCCTTTGGCACCTTGCTGCTGCACTTGATGAACACATGTTCTTTTTACATAAATGCTATAAACGTGAAGCCTGCACAAGTTTGGAGAATCAAGCCGGATTCTGACCCATGAATTATTTTAACTAACCTTTGACTACGCTACCTTTACTACTAAGGATAATGTATCCTTTATACTAAGCATACCACAAAGGATTCTCTTTGCAGGTAAGAGAATACAGTGAATCCCAAGGAAATGAAGCTGCTCTTGGAAGCAAACAGAACCAAACAAAGGAGGCTTTTAGCACTGTCACAGGCAGAGCTAGGGCCTCCTGCCCTTTGAAAGCACTGAAGAAACCTCTCAATAAAGCCAACATGGGCAGAGAGGCAAGGACACCATGTTGACTAGGAGCAACAATAAGGGACATTATTTCTAAGACAGCATAGCTTGCTGAGTGGCCTTAAAACCTCAAGGCTCTTTCAGCATGTGTGTAAAGTCAGTTCAACAAGCCCAGGGCTCTACTCCAGGAAGCTATTTACATCACAGCTAGATTAAGACCTGCTCTCAGCGCAGGCGCTGACATCTCCATCAAGGGCTCTAGCGGCTCACAGCTGCGGAGCAAGAGCAGCTCCTCACACCTGCAGGGACATCATCCCAGGGGGAAGGACACAGGCTACCACAGCAGGCAGGTACAGCCCCAGCGCTTCCCACAGCAGCGAGGTGAGGGCCAGAATCACCAAGGCTGCAGTGGGACCCAAAGCAGCATGTAGGCGCAAGACAAGCGCAGAGGAAAACAATCCCATCCCTTTCCTCCTGCCACAAAAAGGCATGATGTCTCATTTGCGCCTTCCTGCCCAGCTACACATGGGAATGGGAAGCAGCGCAGCAGAGGCCCATAACTCACTTCTGCACACAGCAGTGCTCCGAGTAGCCCTTCCTGCAGCAATTCAGTGCATCCCAGTGCCTCACGCTGCAGCCCTGGCACCCTGCAGCATCCACAGCCACCCCTGCCTGGGTGCCAGCCAGGCTGCCAGCTGCCCCCACACGCCATGCTGGCTCCCCACCCCTGCCACCAACCCTTGATCCTGCTTCCCTACCTTCCCTCCACTTGATCAGTGGCAAATGTGGCAGTTCAATTTCCAGACCTTTCTTTTCCATACACTATAAAAACCTTAAGGATGGAGTGTTCTGTTGACCTTAACATTTTTATTCTTTGCCATTCATCATTGAAATGGCATGGTTTTCTCTGAAGTGAGGCTGCAAGCACCCGGCCAGCCCTGCCAGCGACCCCATGACACCTGAGCGCAGGCTGGTGCCCCCGGCCGCAGAGCGGGCTGCACATGCACTTCCACACGCAGGATGGAAAGACTCAGGCATAAGGCTTTAAGAGCCAATGCACAGCTACTAGTAAACTTTTTCCCCCTCCTCTTTTTCTTTCCTCCAAGTAATAATTTACAACACCTTTGTGATTTATTAGCCCGATTCCTAATTCTCACTGAAAGTCATGCACACTTAGGAACCGTAAATCACTTAACATGGAGCATTTTTGTTAAGTTTATATCAACAGCAGCCATCTATATTTTTGTCTTGTCAAAACCATTTTATATTAACATACTACTACTCGGGCTTCCAAGACAGCTGGTAGTAAGATATTACTCATTTCCAGATCCTAAAAGTGCAAATTACTAGAATTAAGCTTTTTTATGATTAATGAAACACACCCTATCAGAGGTATAACCACATAACTGTAGGCTGTGAAACATTTTAACGCAGTTCTGTTTTCTGTATGTCACATAAGAATGGAGCCGAGCCTTGGTGGTTTCCTTTTAATGCTTAGCGATGCTCTGTACCTAGCATTCACTTGCTTTCACTGCAGCTCCTCAGCTCTGGGTCTTTCCCTCAGCTACCTTTTAAAATTCAGATGTGAGGCCATGTTACAATATGCTTCCTCAATAGCAACGAATCTACTGATGCAGAGGAGAAAAAACAAAGTCATTTTCTTCCCCAAACCAAGAAAAGGCAGAAATTTCACACACACAAACTCACCCTATTATGCATTGACCTGGATTCTCATGATGTCTGCAAGGTTTGCATTGTTTGGAGGGACCTGGGTTTATTTAGTTCAGTAACATTAGTGCTTCCAAGTCAAGCAATCCTAACATATGTTTATGGTCTCCTTTGGCCTAGCAAACATCATTACTGTTTGAAATTGGGCCTGAGCTTGTATATATTCCAGCACATGTTTCTGAGCTGAACGCAACTCATAGCAGAAAAAAGCAGGGAACAACTCCTCAGGCTGCCTCCAAGCTGCTCAGACACCAAGGGTTTCTCCTTGGTCCCAGAGCAAAGGGTAGTTAGGGAAGCTTGCACAAGGGGCAAGGAAGGTGTGCTGCACACTTTGATAGCTTAGCTGAGAGAATGGACTAAACCCTGCTAAATGTAGAAGGCTCAAGGGAAAAGTTGTTCTTTTGCAGTGGAATTTTTCAAGGCAAATTAGAAGTTTATCTCTGAACATGGTAGTCTGTGGAAATGAATCCAGCGACAGTAGCAAAGTGTTTGCTGGTATGTCACACAGCAATCGTTTCAATGGGAGTCTATCCTCCCTCATCATCTAGGTACCTTCTCTGGGTTAACTTCTGACCTTTCTGGTTCCACTTAAGCCTCAGTCTGGACAAAACCCTGTTGTACTAATAATGCAAGATAGCAGCTCTCATCAGCCCCTTCCAGAACATCACTGATAATATGGAAGAACCAGGGCCACAAAAATCATGCAAAGACTTTTAGTAAGAGGTAGAAATTGGCTGTATCCCAAAAGTAAGAGGCACAGGCAGATTTCTAGCTGATTATGACCACATCATACTTCCTATACATAGGCAGAAGTTTCATGATCCTTAAAAAACCTCTTTAGAAAAAAAAAGAAAAAAAATCTGCCTCATTGGTACCTTGGCCTCCAAACAAATCTACAGTGCACATTTTGAGGCAGCTGCTGTAAATAGACTTTCCTGTGCCAGATTTATCTAACCTATATAGCAAAAGTACCACAGGGCACAGTTAGCTAGAGCTGTTTCCCAAAAGAAAATGAAGCTCATTTCAACCTAGGAAAGTCCTGAAAATAGGAAGGTATCCCACTGGTAGGAATAATGATCTGTAGGCTAAGCAATCATAGAAAAATGCCTTGAATAATTTAAGTCAAATTTATTTAAGGATAGAAACAGAAAGCCAAAGCTTACAGTGCTCACATTGAGTTTGCTGGGGGGCCCGGGTGCAGATGAGAAAGGCTGTGCCAGGGAGCCTTCATGGCAGGAACGCAGGTGCCCTCTCTAGCGGGACAGGACACAACGCGCACGGTCCTGCTCCGAGGGGAGCTCTCACACGGAAGGAAGGGAACATGCTCTGTCCATGGGACAGGCATGAAAACTCCACGCCAGATGAAACCACGTGAAACAAAACATTCTCCAGCCAGCAGAGATAACCAGTTTCTTCTGCAAAAAGCTTCCCCCAAAGAAACAATGGGTCCATAATACAGTCCTTTTTGGTTGAGGTATTGGGTTTTTCATGTGCAAGAAACCAGCAAACAAGTAGGAATATCTTGTATGCTGTGTTAAGCACATTATCCATGTTTGTCCCATAAAACCAGAGCACATTCTGCATTCAGAGACAGATCCTATTTGGGGATGTGGACATTATGCCCTGCCTAGATTTCACTAGGCTAGAGATTCTTCAGCAAATGCAATTAATCAGAGAAGGTAAGAATGAGCCTGTAAGAAAATAAACTTAAATAACTGAAAATGTTCAAGAATACTTCAAAGTAAAGTGTATATTAAACCATCTGTGTGAGAATGATACAATCAATTGTGAGCCATCAAGTTTCTCGTTGCCTCTTTTAAACAAGTCTGAGAAGAAAGATTATTTATCTTCCCCTTAAAAATTGAATTAAAAAACTGATTGGAAATTAAATACAATCATACTTAAATGACACTGAAAGTAGCACTGGAGTAGCCTAAAGAGACAAGACCACTCGTGGAGAGAGAAGCACACTCAGCCTGGGTAAGGGTTCAGACTCAGCAGAGATGGGGGGGGGGTGCTCACAACCCATCCTCTTCCTCTATGAGGCTGCAACAGCCACAGCCACCTCAATCACCTCCTCACCCAAGGATGCAGCCAAGACCAGGCTAGCACCAACTAAACAGGGCCACTCGATGCAGGATCGACTCATAGGACCACTGGGATTTAGATGGGACAAATGAGGAAATAAGATATTTGAGAGCAGAAAAATTATTACAGAAAACACCGTAAATCATGTATAGAAAAAATATCTGTTTCCATATCCTCTTTACCATTTCTACCAGTATCACCCAAACTAAAAATGTGTTTCAGTGTATCATACAAATTCTCTAGTTTGCAGGAAATCCTAACGCACAGTCTCAATGCACTCATAGATGAATTCCCAGTTCTTACTGGGAAGCTTTGCATCCTTACTGAGCTACCTGGAAGGACTCACAGCTTATTCTTTAGGCTCCTCATGCATTTTATGCTCCTAGCCCATGGCAGGACGATACCTTTTATTCTTGAGGTGGCTTTTCCAGAGAGGTCTTCTCCAGGCTAGAAAAAGCACTTGTGGCCTTGTTGTCCACACTGGACAGTGGTGTAGAAGATGGAAAAGGGTTCCAGGTCCAATTCTCTGTTAGAGCTGTGAACCTTTTCCAGGGAGCCTTGATACTCTTCTGTTGCATGGTCCCAAGTGAGCAGCAGGGACAAGCACAGCCCTCATCTCCAAACTCCAACATCTTTAAATCTTGGAGCAAGATTATTTTTAAAATATATTTTTTAGTATTGGAGATTTAAATATTTTAAATATTACATATGGAAGACGATCATACTCCACTCTAACCCAGCAAGATAAACTTAGCTCTACTCATCGTGCTGTTCCTGAGTCTCTACCAAACAGCTTTGCTAGCTCTAAATTCAACTTGCAGAGTGAACCAATTTTACTGCTACTGGGATGTAAACTAAGATTAATTCACACGTAGCTCACAACAGCAGCTATCTGCACAGTCAGGGGCCAGGCAGGAAGATTCTGCATCTTCACCATTTACCCAAATGAGTTTTGAACACACACAGGGCTCAGCTTTCATAGATTTCTCCCTTAAGGCTTCACTAGCAGCACAAAAAGCAACTGAATCCTCACTTGAGCTATCAACAGCTTCATTCTTATTTAAACACATTTCACATCTCCTATATTACAAGAAAACCTACTTTTTTTTTTTTTTTTTTTTAAATAGATTGAAAGTCATGGAATATCTTCCAGGACAAATTTGGAGAACTGAATCCATTGAAGCTTAAACAAAACACACTCCTGGCAACATGAGATAATTACAACATGGGTAGGGGAAAAAAAATTAAAAAATCACATTTTGAGCAATATACACATGCCTTGCAGGGTATAATTCTACCTAATGGGGCACTGCTTATTCACTTTCATCATAACAAGCAGATCAGACTATACCAGTCTAATCCCTGACATTAGTTTAATCTTCATTAAGGACTTTCTTTTGCCCAGAAGACATGCTGAGATCTAATAATTTTTCCCCCCCATCGCTAACTATTACAGTCCCATCTGTCTTGCTCACTAGCATTGTTAGAAGCCCTCAGTCTAGCTCTCTTCTAGCACCTTATAAAAGGGTACAAAAACTCCGGAAACTCTCTGCCTCACCAAGATCCCAAAGACCTGAAGGAGCACAAAGCTAACAGAGCTCCTTGGTGAAAGGAAAACATTTAGCCTGTGCATGACAGATCCCTGCCAGGTTCTGCTGACAACAGTTAAAAGCTAGAGAAGAACATCCCAAACAAAACCATTAAAGTTACTGCAGAGCTGCAGAGAGAAGGCTGCAGAGTTGCCACAGTAAGATGCCCACTAACTCTGCTGACACTGACCACGCTGCCAATCATTCATAAGGCATTATTTTTTCTATTCATTGTTGGTCTTGAGGAGTTTACAGTGTTATAACATTTCATCTTCATAAATTCACAATGCAATTGCCTTCATGCATGCCTCTTCCCAAACCACTTGACACAAGTCTGACCTCAATTAATGAAGTGACTCATCTGAAATAACATTGGTCTTCCGAGGCTCTCTCCGCAGCCCAGGCCTGCCCTCCTGCACGTAACCTAGAGCTGCTCTGGCAAGTTCAAATCAGAGATTGCTTTGATGAACTGGTTTTCCAAGGAAGAGGTTCCCATACTCTTCTGTTGGGTTAGGACTACTCCAGGGAACTTCTCTGATGGAGGGAAACTACTTCAAGCTTTTAAGTCTCAAATCAGTATTGTGCAAATATAGTCACAATTAGCACTGCAACTCTTCAGGCAGAGAGCACAGCAAATTCCAGCCCTTTAGTCATCCTTGGATTTTTTCCTCAATGAAATGTGAAGTTTCATTAGTTTTGCTTCCATGGCTCATGGAAGTTATAAAAACCTAAACTACATATATAACCATTTTTATAAAATAAATGTATAAATATATGAATTTTATATATAAAATCCTTTTTGCTTATAGCAGAGAAGCCTCTCTATTATTATCTGGTTTAAACAAGCATCTTTTTTTACAATCAAGTTTTATTTAGTTACAGGCTCAACATGGGTCCAGCAAGTCTCATTTTCCTGTATTCATCACTGCACAAAACTTCACACTCCTTCCTCCATCCATTAGAGCATGAGCCCTTTGCAAATACAACTGCTTTGACTCTCTCACTATGGAAGTCTGCTTTCAACCTGCAATCAACTTCCCTTTATATTAATGTGATGATGCAATCCCAGATTGTTTTTAGCAAGAACATATTTAATGTTGCAACTACTAGCCCTGTAACTAGCTGTAACTACTAACCCCAGTCAGGTGAGTCATGGCACCGAGCTTGGGCTGTGCCCTGTTTTGCCCAGCAAAGGAAACTCTGAATCTTTCCAGTTTCAGACAGGGCTTCTCTCAACTGTTGCAACCCATTTTACCACATGTTCCACCACAGCTGGTAGCCAGTGCCCACAGATGCCTCCATTAAGGTTTGGATGCCAAGAAAACAACTACATGTACAGAGTCCTCTGGAAAATCATGAGGGGTTTAAAAAGATGCTGATAAACTGAAAATGGAGACAGACTTTCCTAAACAAGTCTCTCTGCTCCTTACACTTGAGATTTTGACCATTTTTCTCCTTGCTTACTGCTCACCACTCAGCCCACCTGCAGACATACCCAATAGTTTTTCTCCTTCTACCTGAGGGCTGCTCTGCTCTTGCTGCTATAGCCCAAGCCTCTAAATTCCTAATGCCGCAGTCATTTCCATGGCAACCAACTGGGATGCTGCAAACAAAAGCGATCCAGGTTCAAGGGGTGAAAAGCGGAGGCAGGCTGAGACTAACTTTTTAAGAAGCTGTAACCCTGTATCATGGCATCTGCAAAGCCAAGAAAAAAAATACAATTGGTTTTGCAAGTTTAAATCCAATATTTGTTACATCAGCAACTAAGTGTGCCATAACATAGGATGCTTTTCTTCACCTGAGTTGTGGGCTTGGTAGTGCCACAATAGTAAAAGATACAAAATTAGTAATGGCTGAGTATGAAATATAACATGAAATATGAAGGATGGGTGATTTCACTGTCCGCTCTGGTCTGGGTCCTTCTGCTGTGCTTGCTGAAAAGCTGGCAGTACCTTCCCTGGTACCTTTGCCAACATGTATGGATCCAAACTCCTTTTCCTTGAACACCAAAAAAGCATTCAAGAGTAAGAGCTTTCGCTTGCTGAGCCATGCAGTGCAAGGGGAAGCCTAGAGGCTACACACTATAGAAAGGAGGCTCCTCTTGCACTAAAGAAGTATTTTTGTTAAGCAGAAGGCCAGGAAGCATTACTGCATCACGCGGCCACATTTTTAGCATGAACCCATGTTACAGTGTAAGTCACCAAGCTCAGATACGTCCCCACTTATTGTATAATGAGAATGAAGCGACCGTCAAAACCAGATGAGCAACAAAACTTGAAAACCTTGTAGTCAGAACCAAACAGCACCTTGTGATCAAGGAATGCCAACATAGCAAAAACAGGACAGAAGACATGCTGGACAGAAGAACAAGGGTTTTCAAATTTAAGAATTTTACTGCCAATCAGATGTAACACTTTCCAATAATTCTAATGGTCCATAAGAAATATTGGTTTGCATTTCTTTCCTGTGCACCAAGCAGCCTCTATGACCTTCCAGTGTTTTAACATCTTGAAGTCACACCAACTGTTTAAGCCAACATACATGGCTATCCAAGAACCACTCTTCTGGCATATAGTCTAAGCATTTGTAGGCCTCTTGTCACAAAGATAATTTTAAAACAACTAAATCAGTTAAGAAAATACTTATAGATAACTGACCAGAATCTCTGTGTGAGGGGTCTACATCCTCAATTTGTCCAATGAAACTGACTCCCTAAGATTCAAGATATCCTAGGCTGGTTCACAAACTGCAGTCTATAAGTGTTAAACTAAAATAAATACTAGACTCGAAAGGGAAGGACAGTTGTATAACAATGCAATAGTTTCTATTTCCATTCCTATTGGTCCTCTGAAAGTGGAAAATACATCACCCGGAGAGCTCCAGTTTGTGCATTAAAGCCTCACATCTGTCCAAAGCAGTAGCATGCAAGAAGCCTGAGAGGAGGGCGAGCAGCAGCAAAGAAGGCAGAAGCAGACCCAGCAGGCAAGGTCAGGGAGGGCAGCTCACACCGGCAGCCAGGCCCTGAAGGAAGGGATCCCAAAGAGCTTCATTAAAGAGAAGACTCCACAACTTGGATCCACTTGAATTTTTCCAGGTGCCTTTGGGAAGCAGCCAAACAATGCACACCTAAATCCATACTCAGGTTCCTGGGAAGCCAAGGCGAGCTCTGCAGCAAGAGCTCCAAGGGGCCAGTTCAGTGACAGGGCATCTAGAACTGTGATACACTCAGGAACAGAAGGGTTCCATGCTGCCACTACCCAAAGAAAGCTCACTGTACTGAGGAGCTACTTTGTGAGCCTGGCCCAGAAGAAAGCTGCTACTCCACAGAGAAACAGAAGTGACATTAAAACCCAACATTTGACTGAGCATCATCTAAGTGAACCCATTTAACTACCAATTTAACACCTGTCTTAAATGCATAAAGGCAAATCTAACAAAAGGCTGCGTAGAGGTTAATTGAGATTCTCTGAGAGGAGGTTTGGGCAACTCAAATTAAAGAGTGCCTGAAGGAAGATATTAACTTTTCATTTCGTCTCAAAGCAACCTAGCTTTCATTGTGGCATACAGAAGAGTTTACCAGCACAAACAAAAGCAGCATAAACTTGTAAAACACTACATCTGTTTAAAGCATAACTACATGCAGTACTTTTAAGTGGTGCAATCTGTGCCACAAACTGGGCACCTTTAACTAAAGCCTGGAAAGAAAAAGGAGAGAGGTCCAAGGAGCAAACTCATTCACTTAGTACTAAGAACCTTGATGGCAACTCTTTTATTGCTAAAGGAGCTGACAAACTCAGAATTTGATGACAAGCCTTAGCAGAGCACAAGAAAAATCTCAATCTTGAGAAGACTTAGAGAAAAGCACAACTCTCAAATTGCAACAAAACAGCATTTTAAAACAGTTCACTTTCCAAATTTGAGGTGGAATAAACTGGCAAGGCATTTTGGCTATCAGAAAAAACTTTAATCATTGATATTAAGATCATGGTACTAGGCCTTTTTATTTAATAGCGCTAAAAACAAAATTAACAGCACATTAACCCAAAGCACTTCAACTTGAGTCACTGCAGTGTTGAAGCATTTCCCTTTTCATCTGGTCAAATTACTTGCAATCTCTGAAAATTCACACTAAGCAAAGGGCACTCTGCAAGCCTGTCCCTTCAGCATGGTCTAAAAACCTAGCTGATAACTTACGTGTTTTTGAAGTATATTAGACCTTAAGTAATAATGGGCACTCAGATTCCAAAGTAAAGGCTTGTTCTCAAATATCTACTCCCAGTAGCAGATATGCCATTTTTATCTTCTGCAAAGGACTATGCTGTAGATATTAAAAAAATAAATAAATAAAAATAAAAACACACCACACACACAACACACACACACCACATGTGCTGCTTGGCCCTGTGCCCCTGCTGGAACTTGATGGTGGAGAAAATTCACCACAGTCTATTCTCCTAATGGTATTGTCACCATCAAAATTGTTATCCTGGACTATGTCATACAAGTAAATAAAGCCATAACGATTATTAATTCATAATTGTCTCAAAGAAGCCTACATACAATTACATTCCAATATTAATTTGACTATTATCTATTGAGTTGTAATTTCTGGAGTTCAAAAAACATCCTAGTGAAAGCCAGATTTGTCCAGCCATCTGAAGGTGAAACTTTTGCCACTGATACCATTTTAGAAAAGCCTCAATGCTACGATTCAGCTCCCCATCTCAATACAGTGTCATTCGTTTACTCACTCATGGACTCTCCCTAGCTGATCTGGAAGCCACATTTTGGGTCCAGTCTTGCTTTAACTTTCCAGAGCACCTGCAGCCTTCCTTGCTCTGCGAGGCAAAGGTTCAAGGGGCTCCTGGTCATCAGCATTGGTGAAGGGGCTGTGCAAGAGGCAGAACAAAAAGCTGGATGTAAAATGTGGCCAGGGAGCAGCATTAATAAGTTTGGGTACTTCTGCTTTGGCATCCTCTGCTTAACATATGTCAGGTTAAAGAAGTGTTTCCATATATTCTGTTTTGCCCACTACTTTATAGAAAAATACAGTATGAATAGAGCCCTCTCAGTGAGTAGAAATGTCAGAATCCATTTATATAAAGACACTAAAAGACAAATTATATGGATTTTAAATTAACATAAAAATTGTGATCCATTGATTTAGAGCTGTCAGTATACTAGCAATATCTAAATGCCATTTAGAATATTTACAGCTAGCTGGGAGTAAAGAACTAAAAGAAAAAAGAACAGTTTAACAAATTGCACTCAACAGCTCTTCCTCTGACCAAGAAACTGAAAGCTCTTCTGAGATACCCACAGTACAGGAGAAATTCAAATGCTGCTTTAAAACAAAAGTTAAAACTGATATTTAAAGACAATACGATTTTGATGAGTCTGCCAATCAGTAACAGGTACACAGAAGATGCTGACCTTGTCCCATTTCCTATTTGAAAATAGCAACACTGACTGAAATAGATGATCTGTTTTTTCTTCAGTTTTGGTAAGACTTTCTGTGCAAAAGGCCAGAGCACTGCTCATGGGAAGGCAGCACACTCTGAGCTACTCAAAGCATAGGTGTAAGTGTACATATGTGCAGGTCTTGCTGTTATTTGCTTATTTCTGTATAGTTGTCCCAATGACCATGTCATTTTGCAAGGCCTGGGAAGCAGCTATTCGTGGTGCTCAGCCTCACTGCACGTCCAGGTTCTAATGGCTGGGAGACCTGGGTTTAACTATCAACCCTCTGGTCATCTCCTTTGGGTCATTCTAATTTGTGCATTGAATGAAATGCATAAAAGCCCCCCAGAGTCATAATCATGCTCTGCTTTTTCTTCTTTTTGTGCCCAGACATCAGCAGCAGTGAGAATAACCTATGGTGCAAACATCTAATATGTGTATTCTAGGTACTTAAAACAGTCTTTTGACCTATCAGTAAATCATATTTGGCACAGAGGTGAAATAAAACGTAGAGAAAAGTTACAGAAATATCTTGCATCCTTCTTCAAAAAACAGAAAATGAGTTGGATTCAGCCTGATACTTCTGGACAGGACAATTAACATGCACAGGCAGAGAGGCTGAGCCAAACAAAAGGTCCTTGGAATGAAGGAGATGATTGAAGAGAAGCAAAAAAAAAAAAAAAAATCTTTAGAAATCAGAATGCAATGCATAGAAATATAAACCTGATCATAGCAACAGTACAGACCTATACACAAGGTCTAGGCAATTCATGGTGTTTGAATTCTGAGAACAGCATGCTTATAGTTCATTCCAGAACTTAAAGATATAAATCTACAAGGGAAATTAGAAAAATAAAAATAATAAAAATTTTTTAAAAAGTGGTTTCTAAGAACACAGGTAGCCTTCATTCATTGCAGTCATATAACCAGGTTATCACAGCACAACTTTACCTTGGGTCCTTTGGTAAGGGAGACAGTTACACTCTCTTTTCTGAATGAAAGGAGCAGAATTTTGATTTTAGAAAAGTAGGCACATTTAATAAATGAGCTGTAGATGTATCACGGAAAAAAAATATGATGGTAGAGTGCAGCCTACTTCTTAGTACGTTCTGCCTAAAGGGAAAGATTTAACATTGTTCATTTGTGGCCAATCTCTCTGAAAAAGCTGTTGCAAACAGACACGATTTTCATCTACTTTTTTAGCTCAGTAGCGTTAATGCTTTAACTGAGATTTCCAACTACCTGTTGACCTTCAAAGTTTTGAAATCTACTCAGAAGGGCATGGATACTTGCACTGGAAGAAGAGAGATGTTGCTCGAGCGATGAGTCATAGGCAGGCACATTCCTGCAAACAGAGGTGGAACAAACAAGAAAATCTGCCCAAGGGACATGAGAAGCTCAGAGCAGATACAGGGAGAACAAGAGGCACAAAAGGGCCTGCCTATCTTCACAAAAGGTTCTAGAACAGAGACAAACTCTGAAAGATCATCTGCGAGATCAGTTCTGTCAGCTGCAAAACAACTTCTGTGTGTGCATGGCTACAAACAACAGAACTGATTTTGTGAGCCAGGTACAATACCAATTTCTTTAATGGAAACCAGACTATAAGGCACCCGAAGTAGCTGCCCCTCCAAGTTGATGATGAATAAACAGCTACATGCATGGCAACAACAGCTGCATTATCCTTAAATATTATAAACCTAAAGTTTAGGTAAAACAGTATACAGGTAAATACATGCAAATGTATTTAAAAAAACAAATCTTGGTTCTAAAATACCTATTTTGCTCAATCTAAACATAAAAACTTCTGAAGACAAATGCATATAAGTTATTTTAGATATTTCCCTGACTTGTTTATTTATATTTAAGTTAATACTACATTTATGTATATACCTCTTAGCAGACTGGTTGCCCTACTTCTCTTACATACTGCAGTATGTTCTCTCAAATTCATGTTACCTGAACTGCAGTCTGAATTTTATCAACCTTTTTGTTAAAGGGAGGTGAACATCTCTATGATCTTTTTATTCAAAGATAATATGTTACTAAAAATCTCTTCTCAAAAACTAAGTTTTATCATCACCACTAGAATCATGCAGCAAAGCAACACCCTATTAACTACTGCCTTCTGCAAAACTCCTGACCAGTGCTAGAGACACCAGCTGTTTTGCAGGTTTTTTAAATCATTCCCTCAACCTGACAGCAGGAGAAACTGTCTCCACGTGACTCCACAGACTTTAGCACCAGCAGCCCAAAGCCCTGTCTATTTTTTTTATTTCTACCTTTTCTGTCCTATGCCTTCTCCACGAGCTTGCCGACACACAGGCCAATGAAGCAATTTAGGCTGGAATTGCATTTCAAGTACAGCTACTTCTGCGGAGATGATGTTTCTCTCCCGAAAATGGGTATGCCTGCTTGTCTCTAGCTGCATAGCATTTGCCATTGAGAAGGTAATTCTGTGTGGCCCCTTAGGGCATTACATGCAAATCTATCTAAGAGGAGAACAGTAGCCCATAGCCCGATACCAGCAAAGGAGAAGAGCTTCTCCCTGCTTTGCTGTATTTGATATTCAGGGGTGGCTGCCCAACTCTTAAACCTTGTCAGATAGAGGCAAGCTGTGATAAGACCTTGGATGTGAATTATGGATCTCTCCCTCTGCTTATTAAAGTGATGTCTGTTCTTGTTTGGCATCTGATGCCATTTTGTTGCTCTCTGTCACAAGGTTTTTCTGAGCAGTGAAGGAGCACTCAGACAGATCACAGTTTATAACTCTGTACCAATGCTAGCCATTACTCAAAGTCAACCAACATAACCACTAAAAATAAATCCAACCTCCTTAATGGATTAAATAACATTATTGATACAGTGTTCACAAGCAACAAAAGCTGCTGCATGTTTTTAGGCACTGTGCTGAACTTCATCTAGTCTGCTGCACTACTATTTTTAATTGACAAATCCATTTTAGAGACCATTTCAATGCCCTGAAATTAGGAAAACATACTCTTGTTTCCCCTGGTCCTAACTCAGCCAGATGAGCTGCTGGGAGTTCAGGATAACTCCGTACCTCCCCGGGACAAGCGCACCCGCTCCTCGCACTTGCCTTACAGGACATGTGCTCATTTAGAGATGACCTTTCCCAGTACACGCTCCAGCAGCAACAGCCAGAATAACCAACCCTGACAGAAAACAATTAGGGTAATTGGTTGCAAAATCCTGCAACAAAAGAACACCTGCTTTATTCCTGCTTAATTCTCTAACTGTCTAAAACTTGCTACATTTCTCCTTCTTTGGCCTTCCAAGTTCCTGCAGATATATACCCACCTGAGCAACAAAGCCCTTTTAGATCTTGATTAAGCAGCAGGGTGGGTTGGCTCAAGTGCCCTGCCAGGTTGCATTCCAGAAGCTCCCTGGGAAGGGGCGAGGCAGCAGCCCCAGTTTCCAGCCGCCTTCTCGCCTCATCCCCAGGGCCAGGCCTGGCACAGCAACGGCTGCTTGCCATGACCTGCAAGAGCTCACTGGTTCCTGCGGCACAGAATCCTGCCCAGCCTTTCACCGAACAATAAAAACAAGGCAGAGACCTCAAGGACTCCTAAGACAGGATCGTAAGAAAAATAAAACTATTCCTTAGCTGCAGATACAACTCAGCCTTTTCACACTAAAGAAGCTACCAATATAGAGACAATACATCAACCAGATGAGCAAGAACAAGGAGAACTAGGGAAAAAGGGAAATGTGATGTCAAACAGCATCACCATTCCAAATCTCCTTCTCCTTTTTGTCTTTTCTGTCTATTTTTAAATATATATTTTATTAGCTAGAGAGCTCATGGTACAGCCCACATAAAACTTGCATAACCTGCAAGCAAGGACACAGCGCCTGCTGCTCCACATAAATTGAAGGTCAGTCTGAACCAAGCTGAAGCAAGGAGACATTACTAATACATGTGATGCTTTTTGGGGAATCTTATTTCTAAATGCACATGCAGAAAGACCAAGCATCAAAATTAAAGTCATTGCATTAGGAGTGCAAAGGATTTTATAGAGGCTGTCATGACAACCTGCTTTTTAAAACAGTTAGCTTGAGTCCTGTAGGTATAGATGGGCACCTCAGTTTTTCTTAGAAGAAAAAATCAGGACCAGAGAGGGAAAAATAATGAAAGTATGACCAGAGTGTAGCCAAAAAAGACCAAAAGGAAAAAGTAGCATAGCTTTTGTTTAAAGCAAGTTCCATTAGTGTTAAAAACTTTGCCTCAGCAAGTAATAGGGCAAATGTTCCTATCTCAGTATTATTAAACAGAAACAGCCAGAGTGGGCAGGGAAGAAGCAGTCAATCAGCCAAGAGCTGTGAGCCGGTGGCTGACAGCAAATAGGAAGATAGAGGGGAGCGCCCTGCTGCCCACGTGGGGCCCTCAGCCCCGGCGCACAGGGGCCCCCACACGCTTGTCCCACACTGCAGGGCCCCAGTGCAGCCCCCCAGGAGGCCACCAGCCCCTGTGGGGTCTGTCTGGGCCATTTGCTGCTACCTCGCAAGCACCTGCCTGGGAAAGGACTCTCACCCTCCTTCCTCATAGCCCGGTTCCTGCCTATTACTTTATCCATTCCTCTATCAGAGAGGCATCATCCTTTTAAGTTCTAAGTGGCATGGCTCTTTGTTTACCTCTTAAGAAGTCATTTGAATGGGGAGAATTTGTTTTTGATTTCACAAGTATAACATTTTCAAGTGAAGATAATCTTCACCAGTAGTAACAGCCCTTCAGGATAAAACATCTACAAAAGAGAGTCACAAGAAAGGGCAGACAGGAAGAAATATTTTTAACAGAAAACCAGAGAATTAGTTTAGCCTACAGAATGCCACACATTAACTCTTTGCTCTCAGTTCACCAGGGAAGCATCAGGGAAAGGAGTACTCTCAGAGACGGGACCCAGGCTTTCAGAAAAACACAAGGGGTGCAGCTTGTGCACCCGGGGTGAGGTGTTGGCTGGACTTTAGGACACTGAGGGGATGATGATGCAAGAGAATTCAGAGGGCCTTCTGCATAAGAGCAAATACAGGTTTCTTGTTTTGTTTTGAAAGTTATCATCTTTTCTGCCATGATTCTCTGTGAGGTCTTTTGATAAACGCCTGTAATCCATAAGTAGACTGTCAAAAATATTGTTCAGATATTCAGATAGTATTCAGATATTCTTAAATCGCTCAAAATCTCTCACCTCACAGCTTGTGGCTATAAAGTTTAAGCAGAGGAAGCATTTCATTCCATTTTCAATCTCATTACAATTGCCTTTTCACTTACAATAATGAAGAGAGCAATCATTATTTTAGTATGGTTTTAATACTGCTTTTATTTTGATAACTACCGAAATTAAGAATATTTAAGTGCATGTGAATACCACTATTTGGAATACAGTAATTCTGGCTGAATGAATACGCTTTGGAAAGTCAGATCTAGGGTTATGGGGAAGCAAATGATGACTTGCAGCCATTGGAATTGTACGCCACAGAAAACTTGCTCTCCATCTTGTCTGGCTTTTCATACCAAGAAATTACTTTTTTCCCTGAAAGTACATGTGAAATGGCACTAAAAGGTATTTTTGCTCTTCCTACTTCGGAAACGGAATGGTTACAGTTATAATTTAAATATTATAACCCAGACAGGCTGCACGAGGCTGCTCTGCAGGCCTCGCTCGCCCCTTGGCAAGGCACAGTGAACAGCCACGGGCAGCCCGTGTCCATATCCCGGTTAAGATGCAGTTCTTTCAGTCAGTGCCCAGTTTAATCTACCAGTTTGTCAGGAAGACACACGAGACTTCACCACCAAAGCCTGTTCAGCAGGACTGACTCAACAAGCCTTTGCTTCGAGGATAATTGCAGAATTGCTTTGTTTTGTCTTCCTATGTAAATCTGCCATATGGGCCTCAGCTATGGTAATGAGGGAAGAAGTTGAGGAGTCTGATAATTCTTGGTTTCAGAAAGAGATTAAGGTCTGGCAGCTGGGCAAGTACGAAGCAGAAAAATTCAATCTCGTCTGCCCAGCTGTACTGTGGAAGCAGAATGAGCCAAAACAGACTCTCTGCCGACAGGAAAAGCTTGCTCAAGAATTGCCAAAAGTGCTCAGGTACATTATGTCACATAAAATTAAGAAAAAGGAGCAAGAAAAGTTTAAAAGCCTTTTACAGAGGCGGAAACAGGTTGAGACACAGCAAGGGAAATAACAGTTCCTGTAGGAACTATGGGGAGAGATAAAAGAAGATTATCTCGGTAAGGAAATTATCTCCTTGGATGTCTGGGGATAGTCATTAGAGTATGCCACAGCTTTATGGTCTATACCATCTTCATAATCACATATAGCATAGCATACAGGGCCTCACAGTGCAATGTAAGCAGTGGTACATAAAATCGTCAGCCAGGTAGAGCTCCCAAAAGCAAGGAATACTTCCCAATCCTCAACAACCCTGTATTTTACAAGGAAAGATGTAACAAACCAACAGTGAAAATGAGAAAAGCAGGTTAAAATAAAAAAATTGTATTGGCTATTAACATTAATCATAATTTTCCACTTTCCTACCTAGTTCAAGGACAAAGATGGAAATGGCCAGGGGCCCAGGGCCATAATTACATTGATGTGTACATAGACACATATGAAATCTTTATATACATATGTATAGGCGTATGTACCAGTAAGACATATACCTCCATACACACACAATTTTCATTCCCACGTAGATATAGCTGCTTTGGTTTCTCTGTGGTCCATCCTATGCTAAAGTGCACCAAATTAAACTCTCACCGTATAAGCAATTAGCCATGCTCTGCTGTCATTTAATTTAGGCTACCAAGCATACAAATACAGAACAAAAACAATGCCTCACAAACAGCATCTCAATTACAAAGTGACTTGGGCAATAAAAGTTCTTGATCCATTGCCAACCCAGTTAATTTATAATTAAAGTACAGAAAGTTTCTACCACACACAGAACACAAAAGAGCAAGTATCAATATATGTAAGAATTGAGGTGCCCTTAGCACTATGTGCAGCACTGGCTGGGAAGGTCCTGGAACACATCCAGCCAGGGGCCATGCAGCTGCTGAAGGGACTGGAGCAGCTCTTCACAGGGACAGAGCGAGAGCACCCATGCTACTCAGCCTGGAGAAGACCAAACAGGATTGTACCTGTGTCTCCACAATACGTGAAGGGAGGGTGCGTGCAGTTATCTTCAGACAGAATATAACACACACATTTCAACTGTGAGGGCAATTGAGAACAGTTGCCCAGGCAGTCAGGGAGTCCCCAGCCCACGGCTAATCACAAGCTCTTTGGACCCAATCCTGCACAACCTGCTCCAAGTGACCCTGCTTGAGCAACAAGGTTGCACTAGACAATCTCTAGAGGCCTGGCAACCTCAAGCCTTTTGTGAACTCTTCTTTATATAACACAAACTTGTAAAATAAGTCAAACTAAAGAAATGATTTTTGGCTCGTAAGAGTTGTTACCCACAGTTTTAAATAAATACTCAGCTACTTAAAATTAATAAATCTGTAACTAAATTATTCCTGGAACCAGAAGCAATGAAGTACCTTTGGAAAGGCTGCTGTGACGATACTTTGCACACAAAGCTGCACCTCTTAACATTTCACAAAATTCCTCTTAACTTAGAGTATGAACATGGATGAAACCATCAAATTCCCTTGGTGTTCCTCCACTGGGATCTCCTTTGGAAATAACAGCATTGACTACTGCACCTTATGCTTAAAGGCTACAGAATAAGCCTTACCCTGAAATGCAGAGATTGCTATGTATATCTATTATTGGGGAAGGCTTATTTGTAAAAACAAAACCTAAGTAACAGATCTCTCTAAAATAAACTATAACAATTGTCTCTAACTTCACAGATAGCTCATTAGATTGGCAGAAGCTAAAATCCATTTACTTGATGAAATTATCAATAATTGCCCTACCTACCTCTATTTGCAGATTACTTTCCCTTTGCTACAGAATAATCCATTAAACTTGCAGGAGGGAAGAGTCTGGCTCATTAAGCAGCTAAGGAGATGATAACACTGAGTTCTTCCAAACCGTGGCATTTACTTTGGTGCCTGGTGAATTGATCCACAGAAAATCCTACTGTCAAAGAAAACAGCAATCATTATAAAGGAGAACAAGGAAGAAGAGGAGATTCTTTAAGACTCCTAACAAGCTTCCAGAATTGAAAGCAACTTTGTTTCTTACACACCAGACTAGGAAGGATCTCTCTGGAGTTAGTTGCCATTGGATTTCAATTGTTCTGCTTGCAAACACGGCCCAAACAGAAAAGGAACTGATGTTCAAGACTAGAGATGCACTCGGCACATGGAATTCACAAATTGATTTCCACTAACGGATCCCTACTTATTCAGCATAATACACAGGACAGAAAAACTACAGTTCGTAAACTCTCAAACTCCTGAAAAGGAGTCCCTCAGCAAGGTGAGCTTGCTCAATCCAGTTTGAGAATTAAGCTTTCTTAATTCTCAAGTCAAAGCACAGACAGGGAGAACGTGGTGGAACACCTGAAACACCAATCTCTGGGTATGTGACAGCAGCCAGCTCAGTGGCTTTGCTACTTCCTGGCCCCTCAGAGACAGCTGTTTGCATCCAAGGAACTCACTCCCACAAGACTGGGCTGTCTTCTCCTCCCAAAGATGCAGGAAACCAACGGGGTGGTATTAGTGAATGAACAGACCATGCTCCTCAAAGAGCCCAGGCTACCGGGGGCACTAGGGCTAGTTCCTCTTGCATCTCACGTTGTGTGAAGCAAACAGATTCTTTCCCAAAATAAAAGCTACGCACTGGTGTGCAGGGCCTCGTGAGCAGTGCTGCACACCTACCTGTGTGCAGACAAAACAACGTGGCATCTGCCCCTGCCCTTCAGCACAGGGGCGACCTGTTTCTCAGATCCTCACAGGATCCTCAGATCCTTTGTCCAGGCCAGTCCCAGAAAGAAGCTTTAGTGCCTATGCAGTCTGAGCACAGAGTTTATACAGAACTTCTCACGTGTCACATTTGCTTCTAAAAGACAAAAATAAATAATAAAATAAAAACATCACCTCTGCCTGGTTGTGGTAATGCACAGTTAATAACCACGTAGTGATTTCATTCACTTTGAGAGGAGCTGCCCAACACTTGTATTTGCTGCTGAAAGGGAATTTACCTCCAGAAAACTGTGTCCTGCCCCTTACGAGGGCTGCCCCACTCATGCCACACGATGCTACAACTCCATGAATTAGGGGTTCAGGGCATCCTCCCTGTGCAGTGTGGATCAGCAGGTGGCAAAGCCACCCTCCAACTGCTCTCATGCCAGTGCTTCTCCCTGTTACAGTTATTTATGTAGTTCAGCTTCCAGGTCCCATTGATTCATACTCAAGCTCAACATGTAATATGAATGGAAGGGTTTAAGCACTTTTTTTTTTTTATAGAGACAAAATTAAAAATGCTCTATCACAAAAGTACAAAGCCCCTAATCCTCATCACTAACCTAAGGTTAGTATAAAAGCTTAGTTAAACATTTGCAGTCATTTTCTTAATCAGCTAGCACTTCAGAAAGACAGATGCTTCTGTTTATGTTTGTCTATTATCAAGTCCTTTGGTATCGGAATAATTCTCATGCCTATCCTGAACCTTCATCAACATAAATTTCTTCTTTTCTGTATTATTCTGCATTCCATGACAAATAAGACAAGTATTTTTTATTTGGGTAGTTTGCTTATTCTTTTTGGCCTTGAGAAATAGAGTATTTTGTGCATTTCCTGTATCTTTTATCCAACTGCAGTGGTCAAAAAATAGGAATAATTGCATCGTGTGTGTGTGTGTGTGTGTGTGTGTGTGTGTGTGTGTGTGTG